>VYZV01035734.1:27330-40537 GCA_013401275.1 Pandion haliaetus | reverse complement strand
ACAGGAAAAAAATAATCATATAAGTTATTTAACAACATTTGCTTCCTCACAGGTTGAAAAATTTTGTCTATGCATGTGGAGGGAAACTTGAAGCATTTCAAGATGTAAATATCAAATTAAATTCACTGAAATACTTCATAAGAAGGCTTTATAAAAAGTCGTGAAAAATTTTTTATATGCAGAAATACAGGAAAGTGAGTAATGCAAAAAAATATGCATTTGTAAAAACATTAACTTGATTGAACACTAGCTAATGCTTTACAATAGCATTTAGGACATTAATTCACATTTATCACATTAAATCTAATATGAAATTAATTTTGCAATGTATTTTACCTTTCTTTCATTCATGTTGTCATTTTGGCCTTCGTATTCACCCTAGAGAAAGAAAATAACATAATAGCTCATGTAAAACCAGATAAAATTCAATAAATGATTGCTTAGCTGTTCCTACATTCTTGATTTTACTTTTAGGTCACAACTTGAAATGTACTTATGTAAGAGTTTTCATATTGGAATCGCACAATTAGAGTATATTTTCATTGTCACAGGCAATAAACGTTAATGTGTATGCACTATTGAGTGACACCATCAGAGAACTAGATTTTTAATAGTATATACGTACATCATGAAGTGGGTATGCTGCATCATAAACATTGTTTGCTATTAATGTGCCAATACCTAAAAGAAAAAAACAGCTCGGTCAACAGCTAGGCACAGCCAAAAAGAAAAGGTCATTACAGATTTCATTTCATGACATTACAAAGAAGAGTGAGCTGTATTACTGAAAATAGTCAAAATCATGTCAAGATGAGTATATACCAACCTAGAAGTACCTGGCTATGCAAAACATGTTTTCACAGAAAGGCTCATTTCCATATACTGCTTTTTCTTGAGTGAACTAGTATGATACAAAGACTATTTTGACCACTTTCTCATCCTGATGATAGCAAAGAGGCATGTGACTGAGGAGGAAAGCAGGAGGAAGTCCTTCTTCAAGCTTGACAATGATCATAACCATGGAACCCCACTGACACACCCATACAATAAAAAACCCACTTTCACAGAAGTTTGTGATTAAAGAAACCCTTACTCTTACTCTCTGTCGACTAATACTAGATCAGGTCTCATTTTAACCGAAGCAAGTGCAGAGTTTTCTACCCTTCTTCATATCAATAGATAAGGCCATCCTTCTGAGTTTGAAACAATGCTTCTTTGTTTGCAGGACTTAAATCAGGTTGTGCTCACCAAATCCATGTTACGCTGGAAAGCTGGATGCACCAGGACAAGAACTGCTGAGTCCTAAAGACTGCAGAGAGGAAGCTTGCTGAAAGGTACAGGAAGGTGCAGGGACATGGCACTTTCACAGTGACCACATGCTAAAAGGGCTTTAGTTACTGAATCCACAGCTAGTAACAACAGCACCTATAGAAGTACACTACACCACTACTGGCTCTCAAGACCTGTGACTCTCATAGCCATTCTGTCTTCAGTCTCCACAGGTGAAAACAATTGTTCCGCAAGATGACAATTAAAGCTAAGATTAGTAGTTTATTCCAGACCTCTCTGCTTTCCACAACCAGCAAAAAGTAACCAGCTAGCTTGTCTTTAGNCATTTCTTCCTCTGTACAAACACAAATACCCATACCACTAAACGCATTAATAGAATTGGGAAATCTTCATGTTTGGATAATGTCAAGTCTTCATATTTGGAAAGTTTACAATGGTTCAGAGTTATGCTAGAAGAAAATATGCCTTCCTTGTATAATGACATAGAAGTGGAATCAGATTCAGCCTTACACAGATGTAAAAATCAATAAGCAAATGTGTTTGAAGTGTTGCTATTTTCCTCCTATTATATTATAAAGTGTATGTTTATACCAAAGACTGCTACAAGTACTTCCGACATCACTGTCCTACCTCTTGTGCAAAATAAGCAATGGAATCTTTAAGAAAAACAGAATAAACCAAGGATGTTTAAAGAAATCTTTTAAACCACTCATGGTGAGTGGTTTTAAGTCTTAAAACCAGTGAGATAGGCAAGCCTTAGCATCATATGAAGCACAGGACTTTTCAGGGAGGATCTCAGAAGACCAAAACAATTAGCAAACTGAGGTCAAAGGTGATGCATAAACATGTTTTGGCTATGGGTCAGAAAGATAGGAAGGACAGGAAGGTTAAAATATTTGCTTCATGTCAAACGGGATCTTGAGCTGACCTGACCTTGAAGTGGATCAGCCTGTATTTTCAGCTTAGTTGTATTAGAGTAAAAAAAAGCCTGAAAAATCACTTACTACTGGTGCTTTGATCTCTAATGATGGCTTTTATTACACTATAAAACAGAACAAGCTATTAAAAGAGAAAACTTTAAGTAAGAGGCAAAAAACCCCACCCCATTGGTAAAGTGCACTTTCCCCACCTACTGTATCCTTGTAGGACTGATTGCTTCTTTCAAGCTTTCTCTCAGCCCAACAACTTACAAAATCTAAGAAGTTTCAACAGGTTCTATACAGTCTCTCTGGATCCTTTGGGAAAGTGTCAGCTTTGGGGGCTGGCTTTTATGTCAACAGGCTTACTGTCCCTGCTGCACTTCAAGCTTCTTGTTTTATATACCTTACACTGCCTTGTCTCTAAAATCCTGCACTCTAGAGACATCTACTTGCACAGGCTCAACAGTTCCCAGGGAAAGCATGGTCTCCCCAGTCACCAGGAGGGTTCCCTGGATGCCAGCTGGAGCAATCCAGCAGAATAAAGTAGCATTCCTC
Source organism: Pandion haliaetus (assembly GCA_013401275.1). Taxonomy (NCBI): domain Eukaryota; kingdom Metazoa; phylum Chordata; class Aves; order Accipitriformes; family Pandionidae; genus Pandion; species Pandion haliaetus. The sequence continues at coordinate 37,772 of VYZV01035734.1, read as the reverse complement.
TCTACTGCCCCACCAGAGCCTTTGAGCAGATCAAAACATAGAACAACACAAAGCAAACAGTGAACAAAACAGTCACCAGCGGAATAATGTTTTAGAAATTAAGAATGCCTGACATTTTCTTAACCTTTTTTTTTTTTAAGGAAACAGTGTAATAATCATAAATTTAAAGGTTTGTACTGGGCAAAGCCAAGTATTTTTGGTTGAAAAAGAGAAAGTATTTTGTTTTGCATTTTTTTCATATAATTTGAAAAAAAAAAAGTATCTCTACTGCAGGGAAACCGAAATTTATCTATTTTCCACTCCAGCTGCTATACCAAGGAAATCTGTTACTGCATCACAAAGTTACACCAAGACTCTGCAGAAATCTGTTGCTACAGCACACTTATTCTTTGTACGTACAGTACTCTAGGACATTGTGATCTGCACATAAGTGGTCAAGCTTACAGAAAGACTTCCAGAAAACATGCCAGACAAGGAGCACCTCTTTGCCACCAGGGAGATGTGTGTCATGATATCACAATGGATGAAAGAAAAGAGTAGAGAAAAGAGAGTAAGTACACCTGCAAATGTTCTGAACCTCAGGAAAACAAAAGCTCCAAATATTTCAGGGTTACCCCAAAAGTATTACACAATATCTTCAAAACAGTCATAGTTAAGTCATATTTTTCACTATGCAGTTTATGGACATAATTTTTAAAGCTGCAGTGATAAAAATAACCTGTAAAGATGTATTATTCTATTGAAATAGCAAGAAAAATCTGCTCCTGGAATAAATAATACAACATATTGTAGATGACATCTGAATTTTCAAAAGCAGATCATGTAATAATCAAATCAAATTTTATAACAACTCATGAAATCCAAGTTATATGCCAGATCCTACACCTGTAGAAATGAAAAGCAAGCTTCCATTACCATGTCCTATCCAAACCATGGACCACAAAGTCTGATTTTAATCCTCAAACAAACCATTTGTTTCAATCTCTGTTTTTTGTGAAAATGTGCCAGCATACTTCTGTGTTCTGCTAGAAAAATAAATATTCTGTGAGATACCTAAACAATTCCTTTCAAAACAACATATATAATTTTCTTCCCTCCTTCTTACCCATGCTGTTTCTGGCCTTTGTAGATGTGCGCTTCAAAATTTCATGTACCTGTGGAAAAGAACAGTGATACAACACACAAATCATCTTTTAGCATTATTTTCATCATGGACCTAGCAATAAAACAAAACTTTAAAATAAGAGCTTCTGTAGAGTTCATTTGCACATACATTTAAATCATACATTTCACTCATATATAAATGCACGACTTGAGGCCACTAGTTAACACTTAACAATGCTATGGTGAGTCTTACTAGTGGATTATCTGCCCTAACAGTTGTAGACTAAATCCTGCTGTGTCACATCTACACCGAAGAAAATCACAAGAAAATCTGACTTTGTAAAAAAACATGTAGCTTTCACATTTGGAAGTAAAACCTCAAGATGCACATAAAGTGATCAGTAAGTATGCTCTATGAAACCCATGTGTGTATGGATGAACGTTTTATTCCTCAGGAAACAGATCATGTTAGGGAGGAGTTGGCATTGCATACGTGAAGAGAAATCTTGCCTCACCAGCCTGCTGGAGACCTAGCAGGATCTCAGGAACATGACACAAGGTTTCTCACCAAAGACTGCTGGAGCTAGGAAGTTACTATAGGATTGTAGAGGAGATCCTTTTATGGAATGAAATCTTGTTAAAGGTTAGGAAGTAGGGCTTAATAACAACTTTGAACAATGGAGAGGAGTCAGGAGCAGTGTTTCCCTACATAGTATCTCCTACTCCTGGACCACTAGGGAGGTCCAGAAGGTTATTTCTTACATATTTATAATTGCTTAGTGTTTTGCAGGAACAGAGAAATTAATATCCTGATGAAATTAGCAAAGTAGTCACCAACACTCACTATTAAAGCAAACCCCATTCAGCACAAGAAGTCAATGATACGTTACTTTTGTTTACTTACTATTCGGCTGCGGGTAGCATTGTCAAAAAAGGTGTCTTTGTCTTTAATGTTATACCTAAAATGTTGAGAGAAAAAAGAAAAATCAGTTATGTTTCCAGACATGGTAGTAAGTAAGATAACATATAAGATTCTGATTCAGAATTCATTAGAAACCACAGCAAGTAAGAAAAACAGATGTTTAAAGGAAATATAGATTAAATAGTACAGCATAACAGACTGTGCTATTTAAGACCTAGTCATTCAGATTTCTACCTGGATTGCAGTGATGGTGGGCATAAAAAATGCAAAAAATATTAATTAACATAAAATGCCTTTTGGGTGAGGAAAGCTTGTCTATAAGATGACCTTTTAATCTTTTCCTTATAACATACCCTCAACACTATAGCATTCTGAGGTTGTTACTAGGTTTCAACTAGCCTAATGCAGATGTTCATTGCTCTTTCGCAGGCAACTAACCAGTCAATTTCACTTGCTTTCAAATAACCATTCCACTGGAATTATGCATTCCCTTAAACCTTAAAATCATCCTATGTGAAATTAGCTTCCCAGTTTATTCCCCTCAATTAATTTTACTTGTATTTAGTATTAATTAAAATTGTCAGAAAGGACAATAAGTGATATGGTGCATTATTATATTTATTACTGAATTTTATTTATCAGACATAAATACAAGGAGACACCCATGAGGAAAAAAGGAGTGTTTAACATCAAACTGGGCCCAGAAGTATTATTCTGAGTGAAAGGGCAGGTGGCAAGAATTCCTTATCCACATATTATTAGGCAATTTTTAATTACTATAATAAATCTATCAAGAGGAAAAATATTATCAGATCTCTACTAGTTCTTTCTTTTTTTCAAAACAGGCAATAATGTCCTTAACCAAATGATCAGGAATTTGGTAGTCGGATTTTTACAGTTCAAGCTAAAAACATAGATATTTTATTTGGTGCTCTGCTTCCAGTGCCTTATCCAGCAGAATGAAGTAGAACACTGGCAGAAAGTCTCCTCAACTTAGATGTCTGTTAATCCACTGAAACTGAACTCAGTGCCAATGCATGTTCATTTACTTTAGATCTATTTACTTGTCCTTCAATAAATTTAGTTTTATGTAGACATATGCTTTTATCACTTGGAAATATTATCCAGGAATAATGTGACAACTTGGATATTTCCTCAGGATTTCCAGAAATACTCAATGAATTTCTGAATTTGGATTGAAATACTGGTAGAAAAAATGACATTTAAAAAGATAATTTATAGCTTTCTAAATTGCTCAACACAATTTAAAGTACTCACAAATATATTTTCTCTCTGGAAAAAGGGTAGGACAGGCTTTTCATGTTGGTATTTTCTTGTTGTGGCACCTTGGGTTGCAGAGGTTCAGTCACTTTGCACCATATTTCATTTAACTTTTTGAGTATTCCCCCTTCTTCCGTGATTTCATACATCTGAGTAAATAAAATACTGTACATTAGCATGTCCCTTCCAAAAATCCACTAAGATGAAAAAAAAAGACAAAATTTGCTATACACATATGTTTAAATCTGTAATTAAAATAAGTGCGTTCTCTGAAGATATATTCCCAAAAAACAGCAAGCACATGAATGTGTAAGGGTTTCAGTTCCAAAAGGTTCTTGTCCTTCACAGGCTAATTCCAGAAGAAAACTCAATGCAGAATTGTAAATTTTTTTACTAACTAAACTAGGACCTGCAGGGAGATGACAGAAAGGCAGAGTAATCATTTTGACTTTGTAACTGGGAATAGAGGGAGCAGGCAAAGCAGGAAGGGCCTTTACCTGCTGCCAACTATACTGCCCTGGCAGAATAAATTATTCCTAGCTAATAATTGCTAGTATGGTCTGAGAGCACATGAACACATTCCATTAGAAGCGAGGATGCCAGGCTTATGGCTAAGTGGCAGTTTTAAGTGCAAGGACCTAGCTTTTGCTGATTCAGATTGATGTGAAGTGATAGGGAGCTTCTCAGAGATATGAAGGTATTTTTTCCCGAAACACACACAACCTTACCAAACATGAGTTTATGTCCTCATCACAGGACATTCCTTCCAGCCCTGTCACCAGCTTTGTTGCCCTCCTCTGGATGCATTCAAGGACTTTTACATCTTTCTTAAACGGTGGGGTCCAGAACTGCACACAGTACTCCAGGTGAGGCCGCACCAACGCTGAATACAGTGGGATAATCCCCTCTTTTGACTGGCTGGTCAGGCTGTGTTTGATGCCCCCCAGGAAGGAGTTTGCCCTCTCAGCAACTCCCAGATCCTTTTCTGCAGGGCTGCTCTCCATCCACTCCTCTCCCAGTTTATACTTGGGACCAATGTTACTCCATCCCAGGTGCAGAACCCAGCATTTGTTCATGTTGAATTTCATGCTATTGATTATTGCCCAGTACGCCAATCTATCTAGATCCCTCTCAAGGCCTCTTGTCTCATAAGAGAGTCAACAGCACCTCCCAGTTTAGTATCATCAGCAAACTTGCTAATGGTGAATTCAACTCCTGCATTCAGGTCTTTGATAAATATATTGAACAAAACTCCCCATAGAATTGAGCCCTGAGGAACACCGCTGCTGACTGGTCACCAGTCAAACACAGCCCCACTCACTACAACCCTTTGAGCCCTGCTGTTCAACCAGTTCACCCAGCGCACCATGTACCTGCTCATCTCACAGCTGGACAACTTGTCCAGAAGGGTAATATGACGGGCACTATCAAAACCTCTACTGAAATTCAGAAAAAATGACACCTACCGCCTTCCCATCATCCACTAGTTAGGAAACCTTATCATAGAAGGACATAAAATTAGTTAGACAGGACTTTCCCTTCATGAAACTATATTGACTGTGCCTGATGATTGAATTGTCTTTTAAATGTCTTTCAATAGCACCCGGTATGATCTTCTCCATAACTGTTCCAGGTACTGAGGTTAGACTAACAGGTCTGTAGTTTCCTGGGTCTTCCCTCTAACCCTTCCTGTAAATTGTAATAACACTGACTAGCTTCCAGTCAGCGGGGACCTCCCCAGACTCCCATGACCTTTGGTAGATGATTGAAAGGGGTGCTGCTGTAACATCTGCTAACTCCTTCAGTACTCTGAGATGAATCCCATATGGCCCCACGGACTTACGAACTTTCAGCTGATATAGATAGTGCCTTACAAATTCAGTGTCCACAAATGGAAAGTCACTGTTCCCACAGTTGTGGTCCTCCAACTCAGAGGACCAGGCAGCCCAAGGTCTATCATTAATATTAAAGAGTGAGACAAAAAAAAGTATTGAAGGCCTCCACTTTTTCTCCATCCCTATTTGTCAGGTGACCATCTTCAACAAGTATTGGTCCAATATCTTCCTTAGACCTCCTCTTACTATTAACACGCTTTAAAAAGCCTTTTTATTATCTGACACAACACTGGCCAGTTTCAACTCCAGACGAGCTTTGGCCTTTCTTCTTTCTCCCTGAATATGCAAATTAATGCTCTGTAATCTTCCTGCAAAGCCTGACCTTGCTTCCAGAGACAGTACAATTCCTTTTTCTTCCTGAGCTCCATGAGGAGTTCCCTGTTCAGACAAGTTGTTCTTCTGCCCCATTTGCTTGACTTATGACACACTGGAATTGCCTGCTCCTGTGCTTTTAAAAGATGGTTCTTAAAAACTGACCAGCACTCATGGACTCCTAAGCCCTCAAAAGCAAATTCCCAGGGGACACTGCTAACTAGCTCCCTGAGTAGCCTAAAGTTTGCTCTCTTGAAATCTAGAGTAACAACTCCGCTGACCATTTTTCTCATTACACTGAAAATTTTAAACTCAACCATTTTGTGATCACTGTGGCCAAGACATCCACCTACCATCGCATCTCCCACAAGTCCTTCTCTATTCACAAATAGCAAGTCTAGAAGGGCATCTTTCCTAGTTGGCTCACTGAATACTTATGACAAGATATTATCTTCAACACACTTCAGGAATTTCTCAGACTTGGTTGTCACAGCATGGTATTCCCAGTTAATGTCTGGGAAGTTGAAATCTCCTATAAGGACAAGTGCTACCTATTCAGAAATTTCTCCTAATTACCTATAGAATAATTCCTCAGTCCCATCGCCCTGGCTGGGCAATCAACAGCAGACACCCACAACAATATCTTCTTTGTTTTCCATCCCCTAATCCTCACCCAGAAGCTCTCAACCATATCATCCCTAACTGCAAGGGCTCTACAGTCAAACTTCTCCCTTACATACAGTACAACTCCTCCATCTTGCCTGTCCTGCGTATCCCTCCCAAACAGCCTACAGCCCTCCATCCCAGCAGTCCAGCCATGGGACTCATTCCACCAAATCTCAGTAATACCAGAAACATCATAGCTCTGGGAATGGACCAATGCTTCCAGCTGGTCCTGTTTTTTCTGCTACTGTTTGTTTTTCATACTCATGTTTGAGTGTGGTCCATTCTCACTCATCAAAAATAACTGTATTGTCATATCCAGAAGTATATATAGAGTTAAAATTGCTCAAAAATTATCTTTTCCCAGCATGTCATTTGCCCTGAAAGATGATTTAAGACTGAACATTTGAAAGACTTTTTTTTGCAACCAATTCATCATGTTTAGAGGTAGATAAATACTTTCCATGAAAATGCCTTGTTTATGGTTTCATTGGATGTTTGAATAAGTAAAAATAGCATCACAGAAAGTACCTAATGTGCCTTGAAAACAACCTTTTGTCTCTCTGAAAAAAATAGAATTTTCTCTTTAGCAGTTACTGGCTGAATTTTTCAGTTTGTAGTGCTAAATCCCCAAAATACAAGATTTCAGTTTTTCGAAGTGGATTTTCATTTTCTTCACAGGAAATTCCACTTCCAACTATCTTGAATTGCAAAAAAAATAAGACATAAACATAGATTTCCTGTCATGCTTGCTTTCTGGTAGTGTACTGTTAGTACTCCATTTTTGCAGCTGAGATAATAGTATATAATGTAGTCAACAAGAGTTGTCAGCAACCTTCCCCATAAATATGTTCTATCACTTTTAAGTTATACAAAACAACTTATTACTCTAGGGTGAATTTTCAGGAAAATTGAGATCTGGTTTCCTTGTTGGTGACATATTTCATTTTGTCTTCTTCTACACACCAAAATAAATTACAAGTACAAACCTCAATACTGTTTTCATAACTGCCTAATCAATGACTGCATGTTCATTTACTCTTTGAATATTTGTCATACTACTCAATAAATGTCAGTTATACGGCAATCTCATTCAACATGAAGTGTGCAGAGACCCAAATGGTTCATTGAAATCCGTTGCTTTAAAGGAAAGGATGCTACAAATAATGTATAACATATAGCAGTTAAATGAAATAATTTGACAATATTTTTAGATGTCTTTACCCTGGATGATTCTGTGTCTTTAGGGCCTTATGATATACTGTGCATTTTTTCTCCCATTCAGAAGACAGAAGGGGATGCAGAATTGTTAGTGAATGACTAGGGTGTCCATCAGAGTCTAAAAGCTAGACAGACCTTAACTCAGAACAATATGATGGCAATATTTGTCAATTAAACCAGTGTAAAACATGCTTCAGTGTATCTACAAAAAGCTAGGTGTGGAAAATTCCCATGAGGGAAGAAGGCTTGAGAAATGAATAGGCACTAAAAATGCATAAAAGCAACAAAGCTGGGAAGGGATCAAAGACAGGAGTTGAATATGTGGGTCTAGTTCTAGAAAGGGCCTACACACCCATTGATATGCCAGAAAGGACATAAGTACTGTACCTGTCCAACACCTACTCATTTTCAAAGATTGATTTGACGTAACCAGATTTTTTTCTTTTTTTTCTGGGGTGCAAACACAATGCAGTAAGAGTATGCAATATTGCCTTGGCCAAGCTTCCAACAGTGACAGATTGTAATACCATGAGATGTGAACAACACTGAAGCTTTTGCTGGGTGAAAACAATCAGTATAAAAAAAAAAAAAAAAAAAAACCACCAAAACCCAAACAAGCAAAAACCAAACAACCCTGTGAAAGAAAATAAAATCAGTCTGTCCTCTAATTCTAATGACAATGCAATGAAATGAGTGTTCAGTAGTGCAACTGATGACTATCACTAACTGAAAGCACAAGGCAGTTCCACTGACTTCAGTGGAGTTGTTAGCCAACGTGCTAAATCATTGCAGGACCACAAATTTTGGGATCTGCTACTGAGAATTTGCAATGTTTGCCAGCAACTCTGCTGAAAGCAGACTGCAAAGACTGTAAAGAAGATAGTGAGCCAATGTTTTAATGGCAATAGACAAGTCTGAATTCACTAAGTCATTGATACCACCAAAACAAATTCTCTCAGCATCCCCAGACTTCAGAGAAATCTTAAGGCAATGACCAGTTATCATACTATCTCCCATACTGCACCTCACCTTTGAGGAAAGTTCCTTGACAAAAATCCAAATAGCTACTGCCTTCTCAGCTTCCAAAGCCCTCCTTAAAACTCAGCTCTGTCATCACTCTTCCGAATGCAGACTGTCAGCCAGCTGCCTCTGTGGCTTTTGAAAACCCCTTTGAAAATCCCATCTTACATGTGACTCTGAATACTAAATCTTCTCAAAATAATTAGTAATGTGAAATAAGCCTGACAGTTCATTTGCTCTGATTTTCAAATAAAATAACTCCATGGTCTTCTATACATTTAACTACCATCCTGATCCCCCCTCCTCCAGTCATACAACTAGTTGATAGAAAATGGAAGATACTTACCTTTTTAGTGGGCATTTTTATTTTAAGGAGTTCCGCTTCTCGACTAAGTACTTGCCAAGGTGCATGTATACGGACAAAACTCAATCCTTGGCTCTTATTCTGAAACATAAATTAGTGAAAACAATGTGTTTCAATATTATTACCATCCCTGGAGGTATTAAAAAAGCGCATAGACAAGGCACTTCAGGACATGTTTTAGTGGGCCTGGTTGATGGTGGGACTCGATGATCTTAAAGGTCTTTTCCAACCTAAATGATTCTATGATTATTGATCAGAATACAGTAATAAGGTTTCAAGATGTTAACTCCAGCTAAATCATGCAACAGTAGGCAATGACAGTGAATAACCAAATTCTGTTACAACTAGCCTTAAAAGTTACCTTTTCTTTGAAAGCTGAATCTTCTAATGCTCTAGAATCCATTAATCTACTGCCTACAGTGTAGCTGTATGGGCACCATGAAGACAGAAGGCTACAGTTCCAGATTTTGGAATTATGTGAACCAGAAACCCCCCAGCTACAGCTTCCACACTCCGATATTTTGTAAGTCATCTGACTTCATTAGTGGGCTTTTGTGCCCATCTGAACCAACAAAGAAAAAACTTTTCTTCTGCTCTGGATGGACTTTGCTTTAGGTTCCCATTTTCAGTTTTGCCCAACTATGTCCTGGATGCATCATCAGATTAGTAGTTCCTTACAGGGGATCAGGCCCAAGATTTACTGCCCTAAATATCTATAGTTGGAGAAGCAACCCTAAACAAAACATTCAAATTTAACTTCCGAAGAGAGACATGAGGCTAATGTTTATGTAAATAACAGGTTATGCTGTGCAGAGGCAGAAGACTACACAGGAAAGCCTCTGCACACCCAGTTAGCTGTGATCTGGGATGTTGAGAGGGTGCTGTCCTGGTAGCACATCTGAGCTACACAAAGGTACTCTAAGATCAGAAAGCAGCACCCCTGGCAAAAGCATGAAAATGAAATGTAGGCATGTTGATAAAGAATTTTCCTCAATGCACACAAATAAATCTGTTATGGGTTTGTGTGGCGCAGGGGGTTTTTTTGGTAGTGGGTGAGGGGGCTGCAGAGGTGGCTCCTGTGACAAGCTGCTGGAAGCTCCCCCAGCTCCAAATTGGACCCACCTCTGGCCCAGGCTGACCCTATCAGTGATGGTGGTAGCGCCTCTGGGAGAACAGATTTAAGAAGGGGAACCTGCAGTGGGTAATGGGATTGGAACGTGAGAGGAACCCCTCTGCAGATACTGAGGTCAGTGAAGAAGGAGGGGGAGGAGGGGCACCTGAGGAGGCTGATGGCCCTGCAGCCCGTGGTGAGATGGCAGGCTGTCCCCCTGCAGCCCATGGGGGTGAACAGTGGAGCGGAGGCTCCCGAAGATGGCCGTGACTCCATGGGAAAGCCCACGCTGGAGCAGTGTGTGACTGAAGAGCAGCCCACGGAAAGGACCCGTGCCAGGGAAGTTGGTGAGGAACTGCAGCCCGTGGAAAGGACTCACGTTGGAGAAGTTGGTGAAGGACTGTCTCCCGTGGGAGGGACCCCACGGTAGAGGAGGGGACGAGTGAGGAATCTTCCCCCTGAGGAGGAAGGAGTGGCAAAGGTAATGTGTGGCGAGCTGACCCCAACCCCATCCCCCGTTCCCCTGTGCTGCCAGGGGGAGGAGGGAGA
>VYZV01035734.1:1064-20826 GCA_013401275.1 Pandion haliaetus | reverse complement strand
TGAGGAGCGGCTGAGGGAACTGGGGTTGTTTAGCCTGGAGAAAAGGAGGCTGAGGGGAGACCTTATCTCTCTCTACAACTACCTGAAAGGAGGTTGTAGTGAGGTGGGTGCTGGTCTCTTCTGTCAGGTGGCTGGTGATAGGACGAGAGGAAGTGGCCTTAAGTGGCAGCAGGGGAGGTTTAGATTGGATATTAGGAAAAATTTCTTTACTGAAAGGATTGTCAGACATTGGAACAGGCTGCCCAGGGTAGTGATGGAGTCACCATCCCTGGTGGTGTTCAAAAAGCATGTAGACAAGCCACTTCGTGACATGGTTTAGTGGGCATGGTTGGTGGTTGGACTTGATCTGAAAGGTCTTTTCCAACCTGAATGATTCTATGATTCTGCTGTGTATCTTAATAGGAAGAAATGAGAAACAGTGAAGGGTAAAAAGAAGCTGAACACAAGTGATTAACTACTGTCTAAGGGAGTCCAAGGGAACTGCTAAGCTTTCTTATGATTTAAAAAAAATATACATAGGATATGGAAAGGCATATATTATAAAACTTGAAGCATGTAAACTTCCTTCTTAAAAATGCAAACTATCTGGGCCTTAAACATTTTATCCTTCTGTGATTGTTAAATTGACAGAAAAATACCAGACACATACAGACAGCAAGTTTCTAATGGCTTCAGTTAATATAATCAGACATCTTTTGCTGACATTGGTAATACCAGCCACACTAGGAAAGCAACAGAGAGACAGTTTGTAGAGAGGAAAAAAAAAAAGACAGGTCCTAGTAGCTCAGTAAAAGTAATCATCTTCCCATTCATTCCGTCACCAAATGGATCAGTTATGTCTGCAAATGCAATTGTCCAAAATTAATGTCTCCTCTCCTGATACCAGCCCTGGAAATTGAGGCAAATAACAATGTGATTCGATAGTGCAAATAAAATGCAATTTCTTGTTACTATCACAGAACTCTGGTCACATACGTTTTACGAAAGCTGAGCCAAATACTGAGCTGTTGGCCCCCTGCATGGCTAGCACATGTTGGAATGACACAGCATTGCCAGATTCAGACAGTGACTGTGAAAGTAACTGGTTTGTGCCAAATGTATTGAATCTCTATCTGTACAGGGATTGATGTTTTGATGATCTTAATGTTTTGTATCCAAGAGACAAAATCAGTTTATCACAAAGCATGCATATCAGAGTGTGTGTCAGTTACATTATAAAAAGGAAGGGCAGTGCACTAGTCCAGGTGAGACATCAAGACCCAGAATGTCTTGACATGGAGATGTCAGTCCAGAGCAATTCCCTACTCATGTTATCTAGATAATTGTAGGCAAGTAATTTAATTCTCTCTGTCACTGATTAAATGAAGATAATGGAAATTCCCTCTATCAAAAGACATTTGTGAAGATAAATATGTTACAGATTGAGAGGTGCTTAAATAATACAGTAAACAAATAAGACTGTATGGCTATGGACAGTAGCCATACTACACGTCTTATAATTTCCACATTTTCCTTCAAAAACTGTAGTCCTTTTACTTTTTGCCAAACTTCCCTTTTTCTGTATTCATTATTTCTCTGGGATACAGATTTACCTTACTGCATGCCTGTACAGTGCTTAGCATAATGAGATCCTCATTACTGACTGCAGATTCTCTTGCAAAGATATACAAATAATTAGCAGCAATCCCCGACAGCTCCAAGAAGTTGTCCCACTCCTGACAGACAACCAGTCACACAAAGTACAAGTGTAAAGATGCAAAGCACAGGCTTGTTCACTGGTGGCAGAGGTAAACTCCATCTAGTTCACAGAGTTATGTTATTTTTAGCTGCTCAACAATACACAAAGCAGACATGCTCAAGTCCAAATTTCAGACCTTTAGCAAAGCTGCAATAATTTACACATTTAGACAGTTTGCCTTTCTCTTTCTTCATTTCTACCAAGAGCGATGGTGTTAATGTCCTTTTTATTTTACTCTCTTACTCCCACCTCTGAACATAAACAGTTAAAGAATATACTAGTGTGTATAAGCAAAGAACAGAACACCTTGGAATGAAAGATACGGCCAAAACACTTTAAAAGAAACTATATAACCTTAATTCTTTAGATAAAGCACTGTGGCATGAAACAGTTGACTTTGCACATCCTTTGCAATGTTTCTTCATGGCATTGCTGTCTTTCCAACCAAAATCTTCCCACTCATCTACAGGCAGAAAGTGTGTCTGAATGGAAGATGATACAGGAAGCCTAAAAACACAGGCATGCTTCCCCTGAAGAAGATGGAAATATTTAATGGCACACAACAGAATGAAAATGAGCTGTTAGAAATTCAAGCACAAATGTAGAATAGATTGTTAAGTCTGCCAAATACAAAAAGCCACAGACCTCTGCCTTACTGCAGTACTCAATGCAGAACCTGTATGGAGGTGAGTAACAAATACGTCAGGATTGTCATTAATTTTTAATTCTTTCTGAACGCACATTTTGGATTTAAAAAATAGTGCATTTTCCTAATTATTTTCCAAATATTTATCTATGGCCACTAATTACTACAGCATGAAAAATGTGACTTTCAAATGTAAAGCAAAATCTTCCCTATTTGTTTAGCACAACTTTATCAGCAAATTTCTCCTATATCAATGAAACAAATTTCTTGCTACAAAAGCATATCACAATTACAGTACATCTTCTGAGACTGAAGAATACTGGAAATAATAATAAAATGCAAAATTGAAAAAAACCTACTGAAATGAGACTTCCTCAAGGAGGAAGGGAGGAGTATGTCTACTCTACCACCTCCTGCATTTTGGCAGTGTCAATGGAAAAACACGTAATCAGCTGGCCTGGCTACATTCAGCGCCAAATTAGCTAGCAAATAAGCCAATATTCTGTAAAATACATCATATCAAACTTGATTATCAATAATAAAATCAACAAACATCTTGAGGCCAAAGAGTTAACATTAAAAAGGGCAAAATATAATTCCTCTTGAGGGAATGAGACACACTAATCTGTGCAGAGATTTATACCTTAAACAATTTTCCAGATGAAGCAGCAAGATCATAGAAGTCAATCTTTAGACCAGATAACAGGCATCTTACCAGTAGGGGTATTAATGAAATAGGGACTGAACCCCCACTCTAGCAGACTCAACCTCAAGAGAAAAAAATTGGAGGGAAAAAAAAAAGAGCTGTTAGGATACCAAACTGAAAACCAGAGGAAAGGCACCTTAAAATTTGTTTCATCACTCAATACTTGATCTGTGATATTAACAAACAAGCATATAAAGCGATGATTCAATTTTGTGTTGAAAGATTTAAAATTTCAATGCATTCTTAGGAAAAATATTTTAGAGGTTTTACTTTTCTTTAATTTAAAAGTGTTAACAGATGGTACAAATGTATTTCATTTACTAAATCTGTTGTCCTAATTATATGCTACAAGCCTTTCCAGGATGGTGTCTCCCTTTGAGGTCTCTCACCAAAGATCAGTAGCAGTAAAAGGAAGTTTGGCTTTATTTGCAGAGGCCTGATTGGGAGGTGATTGAGATGAAGATAATCAGAGTACTCTGGTTGGCTTGTTTGCTGTCAGGGAATTCAAAACCTCCCTGGACAGTTAACGGCCTCAGTGTAAACAGGGAGAGAAGGGGAAGAAGCACTGGCAGTCGCACAGTAACATCATGTGACACATTTTGGATAAGGCAACAGGTCCTGGGGTGGATAAATAATTGGTTAAACAACAGGAAACCGGGTAGGAGGAGATCCTGCACTGCTGAAAGAAAAGTCACCAAAGAGGTTTTGCAGAGTCAGTACTGTACAGCATCATCATAAGTGGCCTGGAAAAAGAGATAAGCAGTGAGAAGACAAACTGCGGTGATGAAGTTTTTCAGGGTAGTAAGGATAAGGGCAGACTACAAAAAAATGTGGAAAAGCTGTATGAGAGTAAGAGCCTGAACAATGGCAAATGGTTTTCAATGAAAATAAATATAAAGCAATATCCATGGGTTAAAACCAGTTTCACGTATAACATGCTGGGCTCTGAACTGACCTCTACCAGTCAGTAATGACATCTTGGGGTGGCAATAGAAAGTACCTCGAAAATATCAGCTCAGTATTTTGTAAGAGCCAAGAAGTAAAGCAAACATTACATTCCATTAGGAATGTAATAGAGACTAAGAAAAAATATTATTTAAGCATAGCAATCCATGCTGTATCCACAACTTGAATTCAATGTGCAGTCCCTGTCTCCTCACCTCCAGAGAGATAAATTAGACTACAAATGGGTTCAGAGGAGGGCAACAACCACCATAAAGGCCTTGCTATGACAGCTATATAGGAATCACTGAGTAGGCTGAGACCTTTCATTCTGGAGAAGAGCAATTATTAAGGAAGACATTGTAGAAGTCTATAAACTCGTGTGTGATAAGGAGAGGGCGTGTGGATGGACTGCCTACTATCTCTTTCATGGAAGAATTAAAGGTCCTCAGACAAAGTCAGACTAAGCTGTTGGGAGCCAGACTCAAAATAAACAAAAGGAAACAGATATTAATGCAGTGGGTAGTACCTCTGTCTTGCCAAAAGACTTTGTGGGTGCAAAAACTGTATGATGTTTCAAGAACTATACCAGACTTTGGAAGAGAGATCCACGGAAGGTTACTAGGTAGACAAACTACATCAAGTGGGGGAAACTACCTGAACTGGAAGTAGCTGTCATCAGGAGAACATTATAGTGTCATAAAAGTTTGTACCATTCCTATTTTTTCCTAAACATTTTACAATTGCAACCGTTAGATACATGGTACTGCAGTGATGGACTGTCTCAAACTATAGGATCATTTTATAGTAATTATGCCAAACCTAATAGGAGGGACTTTAGGCTTTTCTTTCTGCCCAGTATCTGACCTCCTACTTCCTACTATCATCTCCTCTTCAATTAACTGCATAGCCAAAAAAGCAGTCTAACTGCCTCACCCTTGGACAGGCTGTTATGACTCACTATTATCATGGGGGTCACCTCCATGCCAGTTAAAAAAGGGGCTGCTTAACAGCTCTCTGTTCAGTGGTGGAGAAGAACCTGAGTAATGAAGGTCTCTCAGTAGATGCTCGCACCATGCCAGGGTTCCCTACCATATCGCACTCTGCAATGCCTCAAGTCTAGAGAGTAACGGGGACTCAAGAGCTGTCATTAGTTCAGAATCTCACCACTGAGCAGTTCCTCTATCTTCAGTTTATGCTACAATCTGGTGATTAGTTTATAATAAATAATACAGATTATGATACAATTGCTTTCCTTCTGATGTTTTAATGAGGTTATCAGGCTAGGTTGTCAGATGATGTAAATTGGCACAGCTGCACCAAGTTAACAGAGCTATTTAGATGGGCATCATTAGAGGTCATGACCTGAAAATTGAACACACTCAAGTCTGGACTCATGTAGGTTTTGATCAGCAAGGGGAAAAGATCAAAGTTAATTTGGAATCTGCAAGCACTGACTGAAGGAAGAACAAATCCAGACAAAACTTAACACAAGGAAAAGAATTTAAATGTATTTTATTGTTGAGAGTTAAGGACCGGAAATACTTTCATCTTCACCAATCAACCTAAGGAAAGCTAATGATGCTGTTTTGTTATGTCTCCCAATACTCTGGTTACTTGAGAAAAAAACACCTCTTGCATAGTACAAGGGAAATTGTTCTGTTCTTGGTAGCTGTCAACAAGAATAAGCAGGAGAAAGACAGAAGTCCAGCATACTCCATGCGTGCTTCAGAAAGTCATTTCTCTTTGGTTCAAAAGACGTCAGACTAGATGAGTCAAGATACATCAACGCTCAAAAACTGATCTGAAGGCTACAAAGACTAGTGAGCTGTTGTCTATTAGGAGGGATTAGAAAACATGGGGTTTAACTTTAGATAGGGAGACTGGGTACTGGAAAAGGTCATTATCAGTGTATCTCCGTTTCCTACATTTCAGCACTAAAAAACCACAACACTGGGTATAAAAAATAACCTTTCCTATGTTGACAATGTTACAATTTAAACTTCCTCAAAGCATGTGTTTTTTAAGGGAGTTCATCTCATCTCCAGATGACTATAGTACTTGACTGCAGTTAGTTGCAATGATGATAAATTTTTTATTATTGTTAGGTTGTATTTACAATCCTGGTTCTATTCATTTTAGGTTGTACAGCCAGGTGTGGGGAAGAGCAAGGACAGATTGCAAAAGAGTACAATGGCATTTCTTGTACTTCTTCAGCAAACAAGACAACAAAATTCGGGTAAGAACGTCTCTTTTTCTTTGACTAAACACACATAATGCAAGGAACCAGACTTCATTTCCAACTGCCTAGCATCAGCAGGGGTATAAAAGGCCATACTGACTGTGGGACTCGTTCCTTGTATCCAAGGTCTTCCTGGAGAAACGGTTCCCCACCAGTGAGGCACAAGCATGCTTCAGATGAAGTGTGGAGGCCAAGCTGATAAGCTCTGCTGGATGCTTGCAGGCTCTGCAGATGATTAGAAGGCAGCAACAGCAGCAGCCCTGCAATCTGAGCAAATCATCAAGCAAAGAAAAATAATTGCTTGAAACATTGCAGCTGAACCTAACATGAGAAGCTTGGCAAACAGGCTGGGAGTCAGTGTCCAAGAAATACCTCGTTCATAGATGGAAAGTGCAGTATTACACTATTTCTGGAGCTCTAAGGGACCCAGCTCTCTCAACTATTGTGGTACCTAGGCTGGAAATAGTATCTTCCCTCAGGGGCATGATGATCACTACTGAAATCAGCCAGTAAATAGACAATATTACATTTTCAGAAATGTTAATCAGCCAGCATTTTCTAGTGATCTCTGTAGAACATGCTGAATTATCAACAGTTTTGAAAATCAGCCCTCAATACACTCTATCACCACATCAGGTATCTCTCCCATCTATACTGCTAGTCTCAGCTCCCCAAATACTATGGTCCGGAAGACAATCACTCAGTAAATACTGGTAGAAAACCTATTACAATACATACTGCATCCTTCCTAGCAATACTGCTTTGTACATGCCATGACCTGTGTTGGCCAAATTTAACTCTCATCTCCATCACCATAAATTTGGAGTCACTCTGCAGAAAAAAAGAAAAAGGCAGCCAGTCAGGATTTACAAGTGCCAATTTGCTCCTCTGTAACACAAAAATTAAAGAGGGATTAGCCATCAGCTATATTGCTTATTTGACCAGCCATCTGTCAGGTAGAAAAAAGTCAGCTGCCAAGTCATTGTAACTGCAATGGGAGTTTCAATTTCTATTACAGTTCTAAGAATAAACTATCAGCAAAAGTTGTTGCTATAACAATGTTTGGTAAAGCTTGACACATTATAAAGTTGTAGGTTCTCCAATACCTTTCACAACAGCATTCAACAAAACCCTATTTTAGTAAGATTTTATTTTTGGTTTGACACTGAAATATGAGGATTTATGTAGAAAGCTGAACAAATCACTTCTAGAGATGTAAGGGCCAGGTGGGCCATTAGCTTTCAACTATGAAAAAGTTATTTAGCAGATAGAACATAAAATATGAATATTAACCTGATAAAATGCCAAAGATTTTTGTGCCTTAAGGGAAATTAATTAGCAAAGCAAAAACGTAAGATTTGTTATTCCGAATCTAGTGGTATCATACAAATTGAAATTTACAGGAAATCGCTACCAGATTTCTGTAATAAATATGGTGCTATACACTGATAGCAGTAAGTACCCTCATCTACATCTTACAATCCATTTTATGCCTCATTAGAAGTACTCCTCATTTTGTCATTTTCATAATTCTTTTTGCTTGTTTTACATCAGCATACTCAAAGAAAATCACATAGTAACTCTGTCTAGTCAGCCTTTTTAAAATACATATATACTGCATTACATTGAACATTATTGTACCTTTGTTTCAGCATGTTTCTGCCATATTTTTCCTGTATTTCTGCCGTACTGAATAGTATTAGCAAGTACTATTATTTTCTGATAAACATTAAAAGCTCAGAAAAGGGAGACTATGTAACAAAGCCACATAAATACTATGCTAGGCTGTGACTTAATAACGAGAAGATATGTTCAGCAACAGAATACCCAAATCTTGCATAGCAAAAGCCAGCTATTCTCCTGAAAGTTCTGCGAGGTCTGCCTGTTGCTCAGAGGCTAAGAATGCTCAAGCCAAATCTTTCTTGGAGGTTAGGCACTGAAATCCTTAGACATGTCTTATAATACATTTACTCTCCAATGTATTTCCTTCTATACATCATGACAGCTACTCATGAGCGCCAAGTCAAAGCTTTCTGAAATCAATGGGGGGAAAAAAAAAATCTCTTTGTACTAGTGTTACTAAGGTCTGCAGAACATAGCCATCATTTTTAAAGCTCTGATAGAGTCACATACTTAAGCTTACATCTTAAGTGGGTACCTAAAGAGCACTCACAAACTGAACATACAGTAAGTCATTCCTGTAGTGAAAACTCATATTATGCTAAGTTTTGAGTGCCTCAGTAGGGTGTGCTCCTAAGGACTTCAGTGACTGCTTTCTTGAGAAAGAGCCTCAGGACACAGTTTCATAACAGAAACTGCTCCAGCATCCACTGTCCTCACAGGTCTGGCATCGCTGGGTAAGTGTTAACATACATGAACAGTTCAGAGGTGATCACACACCAGGTGATATCATTAACTCTAAGTTTATCAGAAAGGGTATACCAGGATTGAGATGGAAAGAAAAAAGGGGGGATGTTGCCTTTTTTTTTTTTTTTAACTTGTTTTGGCAGTCTTCAGTAAACAGCTGTCTTAAGCAAAACTCTGGTCCATTTGCAGGGGGTATCACAGAATCTATCTGTTTAATACTGATCACAAGGTGGTTTTTGTTCTTGGCATGCAATAGGGAGAGTATTCTGAGATGAGAGATTCAGAGTTATTCTGCAAAACCGGGAACAAGAAAAACAAACAAGCAAAAAAATTAGCAGATTTAATCAGTAATTGGTAAACAATGAGAAATGAGCAGACTAAGGCATGGCAATAAATTAACTGCATATTTTGGCTCACTAAAGAAACAATACAGAAAATTGTGTCTTTGCCTTCCATTACGACATATCCTTAATGGCATTTATATTACACAAATATTGTATTTGTGGTCAAGGATAATTTAAATGCATTGTAATATCTTTAACCATAAAGTGCTTTGGTCATATAGAGATCTCATTTACACAAGTTTGAGAGGATAGCACATAACACTGATTCTTTGTACTCCCACTGTAATTTATCTTGGCTACTCTGTTCTATTTCCTTACACTCAAATGATGATCTTGGTAATACAGGATCCATCTTTTTCTTCTGTGGTTATTTAGAACACACTGGATTCTCATCTGTCATATGCCCCAACAGTAGCATAAATAGCAGTAACCACATAGATCCAGATCTGGTTATATAACTTTTGCACATGATGTTAAAACATTAAAAATATAACTTTATCATTCACTATTAAAAATATTGAGTGGGGCTTTTGCCAAAAAATTCACACATCAATCACAGATAACTGAACAGATGTTTTGTCTGAAACAGGCTCCAACTGGGACACTCACACATACGCAAAATGACCTCTTAATACTGGTAGGATATTATGATTTTAGAGCTTTCATAAATTTCATTTCAACAAAGACCGTTAACTAAATATTTGCAACGTGTGTTAGCTCTTTCAAATATTTATAGAGATGGTTTACCAAAAAAAAAATACAACTAATTGCAATGTTTCCTTTTGACTAAAAGCACAAACACACATACACAAGTTTATATAACTCTGAAAGTCTAAAAAGTGCCTTAATTCCCCTGAAGTTGACACATTAGTATAGAGAGATATATATACACATGCACAGTATATAGCATACACACAGTTTTTTATATATATATATACCCAAATTAGAAACCCCTGCTTGAACTTTGACCCTCCAGGGAGACTGCCTTGGCATTCAGACCTTCTCCCCCTGACCCCACCAAAGGAAAAAGCAGCATTTGGGCTTCCCAAAGAGCAGTATGCGAATACAGAGAGCAGCACTGAGAGCAAGTCCTGAGCAGGAGCATCACATTTTGTTACTCTCACAGGCAGCCTCTGCTGCTCCCCTCTCTGTGATCTGTCGGAGCACCTCATCTAGCAGGCTCACAACTCATGCAGGCAGTTGGCAGGCTGCCATTTCACAGTAATTCAGGCTGGTGTAACTTAGAGGCTATGGTCCCTAATTCCTCCCTGCCCCTAGCCATGTGGCTACACACCCACCCCCATGAGCCAGTAGTCATATTTTTATAACTGGATAGTGAGTTTCTTTAGCCAGATCAGTTCCCCGAAAACGAAATCCTAGTTTTAAAGAGCAATTAATTTTCAACTGGATCCACACTTTGAGTGATCAACTCTCAGCAGCACTGCAAGACAGAGGAATGTGCAAGACACATTGCTCAAGGCAGGAAAGAAGAGGGCAGATTCAAAGAATCCCTAAGTCTGATCAGCCTGCCCTGTGCTTTCAGGATGCTTGTAAAAATGCAAACAACAGCAAGAAGAAAAACTTTTGTTTGACTCAAATTTAATGTCCAATTTTTTTTTTTTTTTTGCTTTTGTCTTTTAATTTTTTAAATATCTGGTTTTGAATAACTTTCAGGCAAATGTCTTGAAACAGCATTTTGAA
Source organism: Pandion haliaetus (assembly GCA_013401275.1). Classification (NCBI taxonomy): domain Eukaryota; kingdom Metazoa; phylum Chordata; class Aves; order Accipitriformes; family Pandionidae; genus Pandion; species Pandion haliaetus. The sequence continues at coordinate 10,140 of VYZV01035734.1, read as the reverse complement.
ACAGTCCAGAAATGCATTCTTTAAAAAAGATAAATCACTGTGTTTTTCCAAAACTTCAGGGTTTTTTCCCCTCAAATTATTGAATTGGTATGAATCTCCAAATACTTTTGATCAATCATAAATGTATTTTCCATTAAAATCTCTCTCCAATACACTTCGCTTGCCTGTACTTGACAGGCATACATCAATTTCTAATCATGATATATTTGCCAAACCCAGCTTTTTAGAGAAAAGTAGTATTAAATTTATGGAAGAAGTGCACCTTTTGCCATCAACTGAACAAAAAAGCTTGGTAAGCAACATTTAATAACCATAAAATTACAAATAATTTAATTGTATTTATTTTATGATTAATAACTCAAGTTTTATAGTTTATAAAGAGCAGTCTATAATAAATACAGCTGTTACTGTTACAGGCAAGTGACAGAATAAAGACACAAATTCACTGAGAGGAAGATAAGCTAAAGTACGAGAGTGTGTGCAGGTAAATAAAATCCTGTTAAGAACAGAAGCTGTGGGAAGCACATTTTCAGTTGTGACAATTAACTGTAAAGATTAATACAGATATGCTACTAAGAGACAACTTCTCATTTTTCGCTCTCATTCCCCTTCACATGAATGCTTTCATATCATTTGAAAACCCGTCTGCCAGTGAAAAGAGTTAGCATTCACTTAATCTCACCTCCACTTTTCTGTTGTTTTCCGTTCAACAATAAAAGACATGAAAACTAGAAACCAGAACTATAAGGAACCCAGACAGTATGCCAGGGAACACAGAGACAGGAGGACCTGTCCCCACTGATACCTTCAGACCCATGATAGCTTTTGGCTAGTTATGTTTTATTTCTGTCTCTATCCTCATGTATTTAATGACATGGGAGCAGTGTTTACTTTAAGTTCTACTCCTTCTAAAGGTCTGACATTTCACAGCAGTTTTAGCATTGACATGGAGAGAGACACGGGTATGAATCTTGCCAGATTTTCAGCCTAGCAGTCAGTCTTTGCATTGGGGAACCAAAAGGAGGGAAGCTGCAGGAGGAGTTCACATGCAGGAGGTAACAGCAGCTCCTCAAGCTACTGCCATTCCTCTGAACAAGGTGATGGGGCTGGGCAGGCAGCTGAGAGCCAGGATGAACTTTGTTCTTCAAAGGTACCTACCCCTTTATGCTGATTATATGAGCACATATCCGAATATAGGCACTCAACTTAGATATGGAGACTATTAGGCAACATGAATTTAGCCGGTCCTGTTTCTACTTGAAAGAGCACTTAGATTTGTACTAAGGAAACAGCCTTCTTGCTCTTGCATTTCTTCCACCTTCCCATCTGTTTTCAAGGGTCCAGGTAGCAGGAAGATCCCCACTGCCTCGCTTCCTGGATTTGGCTTACAGCTTTTGATGTATAGTTCTTTGGCTACACTTATTATTTTTATTTTAATTACACTGGAGTGCTCCATAATTATATGCCAATTATTTTCTTTTCTAATTACCACTGATGCATACAAGTGAAGGAATACGTTTTAGAGCTACCTATTAGTCTTTTGTGGTATTTAAAATTCTACAACATTAACAAAATTGGTTTTACATTATAACTACATTTACATCTTTTATGAAATAATGGAAATTGAGAATTAAATACAAGGAGCACAGTACATTACTACAGAATAGCTATACTGATATCAGGAGGGTTATCAATCACTATATGATAAACTACACCTACTTTTTAATACTAAGATGAGCTGTCTTTAATAACATAATCCAGCAGGTCTCCTGATATGTGGATTTCATCCTGCCAGGGAGCGAGTCTGATAATGCTAGTAGAGCATTATGAAGATCTGGAAATAAACAACAATTTACAGCTGGATCTTGGAGTGTTTAAAAACATTCTTTGTGCTGACTTTCCTGTGAAGAGACTTGCCAGTTGGTGGCCAGATGTGACACAATGCCCCTAAACCAACAAATACTTTCCAGGAGAGTCACTTGTGAACTGTGGCTCTCAGGTGAAAAACAAACTGGGATCCCTTGTGGTGCAAGCTGTGACCTACATCGTTACCATGGTGCTCTCAGATGCCTCCTGCAACAGATCAGTTGAAAAGTAAAGCAAGTCCTTTAATGAGCAAACTTTGGTGCCTAACTGAAGCTGAGCTTTGCCAGCTTTGGGTGAGCAGTTTCTTAAGACAAGCGTTACTTTAAAAGAGGAGACAATAAGGGAGAAACAAAACTTTGCACAGAAGTCTTTAAGAGATAAGCAGTTGTGAAGTATGAAGTCCTCATGTACATAGCAGTCCCCAGATTTTCACAGAGGAGTGGATGTCTTGGACATTATGACTTCACGTAGGCCTGTGACTGACTGATTGTAACTGCTGGACAGCAGGGAAGAGTGAAGGACTGACATCATGTAGACCAAAGAAAGATACACAGCCATACTGAAGAGTGGCAGGATCGCTACAGGTATAGGATATGAAGATGAAAGAACTTCATGGATAGACATGGAGAATCCTGGACAGGGCAGTGGTCTATGGTGGATAGGCGAGCAGTCCTGCAGAAGGCTGGTGTGAAGGTACAGTGGCAAATACACAGAGGCCAGAGATAGGTGAGCAGGTCAATCACTGGTGAGGTAAAGCAGCTACCACACATGTCCTGAAAAAGCCTGAAAGCACACCTACATAAAAAAAGAATATAATATGAAATTTCCTAGGTCCCGCTATCCAGAGTGTGGACAATGAAAGGATGCAGTAGCCTTCTAATGACCTTCCATAGGTACAGGATTTTTAGGATGCAACTTTGTCTTAATTACCTAACAAGGTTCGGTGGCAGTTGAACATGTATAAATGTTAAGAGGCAAGCAAAGAATGATTATTCAAGGCCTGTAAAATGATTTAGGGAATATGAGAGATGAAAACAGAGCAGGAACACTGGAAGTTTTCAAGACAGGCATGAGGTGTTTACAACTTAGAAATGAGTGAGGATAATGAGAGATGAGTAAGGCAGGAAAGGGACAGAAACAATTATACATAAATCCAGAAAAACTCAGTATGACCTAATGAACCTGCACTGGAGTTGATGCTTTGTTTCAAAGCATTACAAAAGATAAGTAATCCTTCACATCCTGTGGCCACTTTCAATGGGAGCAGAGTTAGGACTCTCAGTGATTTAGTGAAAACTCCTAAGCATAGGATGGGCTAGGATATCCTTCCCCATTTTGAAGGGATTAAGGAAAAATAACAGAAGTTTGAACTAGCTCTTTGGAGGTGCCAGCTTGGAGTTCTGCTTAAGTATTTGCAAGACCTTGAATATATTCTCTATCTTTGAGATGCTAAATTTTCTTTGAATTACTAAATTTTTCCAGGTTAACCATGACTGAGTTTGGTGAACACATAGAAAAAGCCTGCAGAAAAAATTCCTCATCTCCCAGCTGGTAAAGTGATGCCATGACTGAGGGAAGTGCACTGTGCTCCTGTGGAAGAGAAAGACATTGGTATTCTTCCAGTGTACTCAATGTTGTCACTAACCTACAGAAAGTAATGACCACCTCTGCATTTTCAAGACAATGCTTCTAAGTGGTGTCTTTGTGTTCCCCCTAGAAAGGTTGCTGTTTCCAAAGTTAAGAAGGAATATGTATCTACATAGCTTCTTTTTTTCCCCTAACAGTAGCTCATTCTCTCTCAAATTCATTTTCTTCATTTGCTTTATCACTAGACATCTTATGAAATTCCAAGGTCATCTACCTAACTGTACCTGAAGAATTTCCTTAGAAATAGAATATATAGGTCTTAATGGATTTAATAATGCCCTAAAATGATTACAGAGATAAAGGAATTGAAGGGAGAAGCCAGCAGTGAACTGATTAATTAATTCCTAGATGATAGAACTTGGGTATGGAGCTAAAGCAAACATCCACCATCTCCATAAACAAAAACAAAAACAAAAACAAAAAAAAAAAGAGAGAAGCCCCACAAAAACAACAAATAAAAAAACCATACACCTGTTCAAAATAAATAGTTTTGTCCAACTGTTTTGTTTTGGGTGATAAAATTGTTACACTACTGCTAACCTGGAGTAACTGCACAGAAATCAGTATCTAGCTCTTACATATTTTTTTCTTTGGCCTATCACCATAAGCACATACCTGTACGCATAAGGGAGACTTACTAGTGTGCACACAGTTATCAGCCCTGTGTATCAAGAAAATAATTCACCCCAGTGGGTAAATTTTCTGCTGTGCATGGGGATTTAGTCACCTAACTCCCATTAACGTTAATAGGTACTGTGCAGCCCGATGCCACTCTGCTAATTTTTTTTTCCTCATTGTTCTATTCAGGTCAAAGTAATTGCTGATCTACAACAACAGAAACAAAGATGTGATATATTTTTGAATTATTTGCCTTGTCCTATTGTTTAAAAGACCTTACAATGACTGGCAAAGATACTTCTAGCTGAAAACAATCTGATTACCACCTTCTGTTTGGCTTATGTATCATAGTTTCCTTTTTTTCAGGATGTAGGCATTAGAACCATGATTTATACAGAAAACCAATCTCAGTTTGACTAAGCTGTAGCTGAAGGTCTTTCCTCCACCAGAAGTCCCAACCTGTGGTATGTTAAATGCTTATCAAGCCAAGCCCCTTTGAGGGACAGTCTGCCACAGCACGTAGCCCAGACCACACTAGAGAGAAGGAAGTGACCTTGGTTCTTGCAGAACCACAAGAGCCCTGCCTTCATCTATGTAGACCTGCCAGGTCATTGTGAAAGGGAGAGAGGAACTTCTGTGACCAGTTGCCTGAACATATCATAACTCTGTAACAATGCAGATACCGTCACGGTGGCTATGAATTATGAAAGTATATTGAATTTTTTCTATTTGTTCTTAAAAATGGAAAACAGAAATGCAACTCTTACCAGATTGAAAAGGCAGATTCCTGAAACTATTTTTAGAAACATGAAGTGCTGCAGTGTTCCCAAGTACTACACATCCAACAGTTCCCACTGCTAAGAGCAACTAGATGCTCAACTGTCGTGGTTTCAGGTCAGCTCAGCCAGTAACAAAGCACCACGAAGCCGTTCACTTACCCCCCACCCCCTCACCTGGCCACGCTGGGATGAGGAGAAAATCCAAAGGCAGGCTCATGGGTCGAGACAAGGACTGGGAGGGATCACTCCCCACTTATGGTCACGGGCAAAAGACAGGCTCAACTTGGGGAAAAAAAACCAAAATCAATTTAATTTACTACAAATCAAAACAAAAAACAAAACACAAGGGTATTAGGAAGGGAAACCAAACATCAGAACAACCTCCCCCCACCCCTCCCGCCTTCCCGGCTCAGTTCCACTCCCAATGCTTTCTACCTCCTCCCCCTGGCGGCGCAGGGGAACAGGGGATGGGGGTTGATTCAGCTCGCCACACCTTGGCTCTGCCGCTCCTTTCCTCAGGGGGAAGATTCCTCACTCGTCCCCTGCTCCACCATGGGGTCCCTCCCATGGGAGACAGTCCTTCACCAACTTCTCCAACGTGGTTCCTTTCCGCGGGCTGCAGTTCCTCACAAACTTCCCTGGCGCGGGTCCTTTCCGCGGGCTGCTCTCCAGTCTCACACTGCTTCAGCGCGGTTTTTACCATGGGGTTACGGCCACCTTCGGGAGCTTCCGCTCCACCGTTCACCCCCCTGGGCTGCAGGGCCATCAGCCTCCTCAGGCGCCTCCTCCTCCCCCTCCACTTCCATGATTCCAGTGTCGGCAGCGATGTTCCTCTCAGGTTTCCCAACCCCCACACTACCGGTTCCCCTTCTTAAATATGTTCTCCCAGAGGCGTTACCACCGTCACTCCCCGCCTAGAGGCGGGTCCGACATTTTTGCGCGCACGTCCGACATTTTGGGGCGGCGAATTCTTCCAGCAACTTCTTAAAGGGGACGCCTCTGCAGCCCCCCTCCCCTGCCACCAAGAAAAACTGCGCCACACAAACCCATAACATCAACATTTTTGAAATTAGAAACAATATTCAGAAGCTGCCATTCAGGTACCATCAAACATATTCACTTTTACATTGAAGTAAAATACGTCAGGCCTTTGAAAACCTTGTGTGGTTTCAGATTTCTCCTGTCATCCCCTCAAATGTCATTGTCACTCTGCAAATCCATTCATTAAAATTGGATTATGCAGACCAACCTCCACTAATTCTCACTGAAAAAGTTAAGTGAGATAGTATTTGGTTCCATAATGCTACTTCTGGTGATACAAATAGGTGGAGTTCTCAGGTGGCATGGTGTTTGCACAGTAATTTTGTGCTGTACTTGAAGTGCACAGGAAAACTGGACAAGAGTTTGACTGGAGAAGAGTTGTATTTCTGCTGTTTCCAGTAGCCAAAACAGATCCTCTGACAGCTGGAAAGCAACAGCGCATCCCCAAACTACAGAAGCTATAGATTACCCTAGTCACCATCAGCACAGTCCAAATATAAGCAATAACTGGACTCCCTGTCAGCTCCCATACAGACCCAACACACAGAGCAGTGAACCACGCTCTTCACTTCTCCCTCAACTTATATATATATATATATATATATAAAACTTTAGATTCTTGTCATCTTGCAGTGAAAGTGGGACAGTTAACTAATCTTTCCCTCTCTGACAGCTTCCCCCCACTAAATCTGTGCTTATCCATATAAACTACTACCGAGTGGTTGGAGCTCAGCCCCTACCTACAACTTAGGTCTACAAAGGATCTAAGAAACAGTTTGTGTTGAAGAAGACATTCTGATTTCTGAGGGAAAATTACTTTTTTTTTTTCTTTTAAAAGACCCTTCCACTCTTCATGCTTAACAGCTTGAATATGAATGCAGTTTTCATTCCAAAATGCCTCCCTCTCATACACAATATAATGTTTTAAAATGTACACACCATAAAATGTCTAGTTTTGCATCCAGAAGGGAATAATTCCTTCTCTACAGTGGCTCTCTTCCTGGAGAAATACGCTTGCCTGTCTAGTCATAATGTCATGAGCAACAAATCATATAAGAACTTAAATTTGTACAGAACGACACACAACCACTAGAGTCATCAGTAAAGCAAGATGACCTTAAAAGAGTTCAAAACATATGAGAAGAATCCCAGAAGCCTGAGTCATTGTTTACATTACCTTTCCCTGGATCTGCTAAAGGACAGCAAATTCCACCCCCTCACTCCACACATACACAAAGAGTTGGTTTTTTTCCCATAAGACAGTCCTATCCTTGAAAGACTAATTTCCATAGTCAGAACCCCCCCAGCCTTTTCTCTGCTGGAATCCATTCCTGAATCTGAGACGGCAGAAGCTGGTGGGTGCCCCTTTATGGCATTCTGTTGGCACAGGTACCATTGTACCATTGGTTGGCTGGTTGAGAGGATTTTTTCTTTTCTTTTCATGTTCTCGCAGGGTTTTTTTTCTTCTCTCTCTCTCTCTGACATTCAAGTTTTAATTTTGAACTCCTTCTCTACCCTCACCCGCAGCTAAGCCATTCAAAAGTATTCATTGTCACTTCCATAAAAATGGACTGAATTTTGCTCTGATTTGTGAGCTGATGAAAAAAATAACACTGGACTGATGCTTACTATGACAATCCAGAAGCTCTGGACAGTGAAGGCTTTTCTATAGCCAGTTGCATCAGAGACCAAAACAGAAGTAGCAGAGGTGGAAGATCCCTTTCTAAGAAACCATTCGCTGCTTTGATTGAAACTGTTCTTTTGCCCTGCAGTGAGAAGGCATGGCACCTCTGTTCTGCTCTCCCTGGCTCTGGAAGAGAACACTGTATCTGCTCACTGGAAGATGTGCCCCACTCTCATCTTCCATAGAGAAAGAAGTGTCTCAAGAACACTTGACATCAAGAACATCCTATTCCCTGTTTTTTCCATCAACATAAGCAGAATTTATTTGTCTCTCACTGTTGTCCTTATTTCTCATGTTTTGTCTCTGAGACACAGAGTTTTCACACAGAGAATGCCTTTTCATCTTCTTTCATACAGGCCAAAAAGCACAAGGGAAGAACAGAGAGGCACCATCTTAGCTCAGACTTTTTATAACAACAACATAAAACAGTACATAAATGAATGTATATATGTATAAAAGCAACATATTAAAAACAGGGAGCACTTATCTACAGTGTTGCATCTACTCCCAGGTGGAATTCTCAACATGTCTCACTTACACAAAGGAGTTGCAGACAGACCTCCCTCCTTTCCTTTGCATGAAGTGTGAAATCATAACTAAGAAGCAATGCCTCCAAAAAATAACAAAATCATAGAGCGACTATTTAATCAGCAGAAATGCTGAAGTGACCACTCCTTTGGTATCAGAGATACCTGTAGGGCTTGTTTGCTGCTATAGACAAAGTAGGCGGTTGCCTAGGGACAGCAAAGCAAAGGCAATCCCATTTCCCCTACAAAAGAATCTCTGAAATTCAGGGTTTCTTCTTCTGCAGCAGGTGCTGCAGTTGGGGCAGTCCTCACCTAGCACCTGTAGGAGCTGATTCCTCACCCCAATCAACAGCAGCATGATTTCTGTCCTTAAAAAGGTAAGAAAAGCAACAAATCCCAGGTCCAAAGTCCCCAAACTGTATCATATTTTACTACTTAATTTTCATGAAACTACTATTCAAACTGCACTGGCCTAAACAGCTGTTATGGGTTTGTGTGGCTCGGTTTTCTTTGGTAATGGGGAGGGGGCTGCAGAGGTGGCTCCTGTAAGAAGCTGCTAGAAGCTCCCCCGGCTCCAAAGAGTCGGACCCACCTCTGGTCCAGGCCGAGCCCATCAGTGACGGTGGTAGTGCCTCTGGGAGAACAGATTTAAGAAGGGGAAACTGCAGTGGGTAATGGGATTGGAACGTGAGAGGAATCTCTCTGCCGATACTGAGGTCAGTGAAGAAGGAGGGGGAGGCAGGGCACCTGAGGAGGCTGATGGCTCTGCAGCCCATGGTGAGATGGCAGGCTGTCCCCCTGCAGCCCATGGGGGTGAACGGTGGAACGGAGGCTCCCGAAGATGGCTGTGACTCCATGGGATAGCCCACGCTGGAGCAGTGTGTGACTGGAGAGAAGCCCGCGGAAAGGACCCG
>VYZV01035733.1:1185-23768 GCA_013401275.1 Pandion haliaetus | reverse complement strand
AGCCAAGGCAGCACAATTCAGCAAAGGAAGCATCATTTATCTCAGTGCTGGTTGAGAAATGAGGGGCAGGGGGTGGGTGATGTCATTTTCTGTCATATGAGATGGAGTCCTTCAGGTTGACCTGAGCAGTTCCTTGGGAGCCTCACATTTTGTCACCAGTTAATAGTAGCTGACACATTCAGTTGCAACACACCCCCGCTTTGTAAAGCAACCTGCGTGCATCTGAAAGCCAATGTAGCACAGGGCTTAAATCCTCCTGGTAACACTTTAACAACCGCCAACATGGGTCTGATTTTCCAGCTTGCTTGCATTTGCTCTGAGTTATTTTTATAAGGATCTCAACACACCGAGTTCATTCTTTGTATTTTTCTATTGATTTTTCCACAACTGATGTGAAATAGAAGCATCTTTTAGGCTCTTTGTTTAACTGCATTTCCTCGTGTTTTCCCCCTTAATCTTTGTAAACTTAGATCTTCCTGAGGTTATGGCAGTATGTTTGTTATCAATTCTTGTCATGTGATATTTATCTAGCTGTGACTGTGATACTGCTGGTGTTTCTGAAATGGCCCTGGGTTCCTCTGTTATCTTTCTGCAGGTGTTGGATTTGCCAGTCTCAGTGAAGTCTGGTATCCTCAGTAATTGCTGATAGTCTTTATAACCAGCAATCTGGGATTTTCCCAGAAAGTTTACCTCCTGATAAACTGCATTCTTGTTACAGAATGAAAATATACCCAAAGTAAGAGGGGAAAAATAGCTCACTAAATTTTTTGCCGCTTGATTGGCTAAATCAGCTGCACATTTCAAATCCTAAAATGCAAAAGGAGATAATACAGCAACTTGAGACTTAAACATGCTGTCAGTTGCCAGGTTTTTGCCAGTGAGTACGATTCATCTGCCCAAGTTTCTGTCTTCAAATTACTGTAGAAAATATGGATCATCAGATTTCATCACTTGAAGCATAGTCTGACTCCTCAACATGAAGACTTTATGCAGTGGAAGGCATTTTAAAGCCTTCACTTTTCATTACAAGTAGGACATCTTACAGAATAAAACCTTGTGTGCTTGTTTTTCTGAAGTGTACTTGGAAATCTGTAAGACGACAACCCAAGGAAAAAGTAAAAATTAAGTACTTACAAGAGCTGACCTTTATCTAGAAGTTGAACATAATGTAATACTGGAGAATCCCAGAGGTGATTGTTTAAACGTGGGTGTGTTCTGCTGGAGCGGGACTTACTGTCGGTTTTGCAGCAGACAGAAATCTATTATCTGCCCAGAACCATGGGCTTCTCCTCTGCTTGTTTTGATGCCTGAAAATATAGTAGCAGCAGCAGCAAAGTTTACCCACTTGAAAAATTCATTGAAAGAAGAGGGAAGAAAGAAAACTTTCAAACAGTCTATTTTAAAATAGGCTGACCTTCTTTAATAGTTTTCAAACATCAAAGGATTGTGTATTCTGTCTGCAAGTTAGTTTTCTGAATAAATTATTATTTGATTCATGTCCCCATGATCTATTTTTAGTCTTTTGGGAGACTTTTGAAAGCAAAAGTGGTTTTTTTTTTTTTTTCCCCTTGGTTTAGATCATATGGTTTGGAAGCTTACAGCTCTTTCTTGCTGCCTGACAGATTCTCACAGAATTACCCTTCCAGCAAATTCACCCTTGCTGGAACTTACTTCTTAGGCATTCCTCCAGTGCCCCTTGCACTCGTGGACGTCTGTATATTCTGCTGATCAAAGAGCGTTCTTCTCCATCCACTTATCAAATGGTTTATTTTTACATAATGTCCCTGTTGACACCACAGCTGCTTTTTCAAACTGGTGAGGGGAGAACGGCTGTTGAATAGAGAAGATGATGTTAAAATTGAACTGTACATTTTTGCAAGTAGCTGCGGAGCTGTAGCTGTGCTTTTGTGGGGTTTTTGTCCTCAACGGTGTTGTCTACAGCCAAGTTGACTTCCCATGCAGCAGTCTTACAGCACAAGGGGGGGGGTGTCTGATGGATGCTGTTTTAGTAGAGCTACTCAACTGCTTTGCTGAACCTGAGGGCCTTACTTTATAGTGCACTATTTCCCTACATAAAGTTAAATTTAATGCAAATTCAGTGGAAGAAATATGTCTCCTTTATTGGATAACACACTTTAAACTGATATTTACCAACATGTCACTCCTGACAACCACAGACTGGAAAACAAGTTGTAGATAGCTGTAACAAACCTATGTGAATTAAGACTATTAAGTTCTTTAAGAAAAACCTTTTTTTTTTTTTAATTACTTTGGCTGTAGGCAGATCTGGTTTGTTCTATTGGCAGTAACATGTAAGTACGTTTTTATGGTAACTCTTCTATTTAAGGCATTTAAATCTACAGCCTTTTAATCTTGAAATATTTATTCCATACCCCATGTTATGCTGTGAGGGATAGTAGTATTAAAAGCAGAAGTAATTTTCTGTCAGCTTCCTGGATCTCTGAAGTAGGCAAAGTAGGTCTCTGTTCCTCTCAAAAGTTTTCTCGAAGATGTGATGTAGACCATACCAATTTCTGAACTCACAATATCTCTACCAGTGCCCAGTCCTGCCAAAATTTCCATTTCTTTTAAAATCATAGGATCAGATGCTTGTAATACAAAATACAACCTATGAATTGCTTGCGTTGGTCTGTCTGGCTTCCGTTAGTTATGAGACACATAGACATAAAATGGAGTCTCAGAACCTCTCTCACTCCCGTCAGGAAGTCCTGGGACTGATCTATGAACCAAGGATGTGCCTTCTCCTCACCACGAAACATGAATACCTTTGCTGTATTTAGAGAAATTTCTGTTTTATTCACTTCCCTTTATAAAAATTGGATTAACAACACTTCCTGGTACAACCAGGATTTTGTGTGCTAATTTAAGTATGAATTTCTAAAGTGTTTTTACTTTTTCATAATGCCAAATACTATCGCTCTGCAGGCAATTCTAGTTAGAAACAGAGGAATGTTTTTCAGCTTTATTGATACACATAACTGAAGTATGCAGTTGGTTGCTTGTTTTAATGCACACAATAGCCCTCTTAATAGCTTTAAGCAGCGGATTTCTACGTATCGTGTGCATTCCTCTCACAATTCCATACTTTCGACTCAGGGAAATACCAAGCACCAAAATGTCCCAAGTCTACCCAAGTCCCTTTAGGTGAAATATGCTGCCTGAAAGATTTTCCCACCAACAAAACTCCCCATTGTGACCTTGCTTACCTGCTATAACCAGGATACAATGTGTACAGAAATCAATTGTATTTTGGGGAAAATAGGCTGCAAAATAAAGAAATCTTGCTTGGAAAATGGCCAGTTTTGCCATTGAAACAATAAGTAAATAAAAAAGTGACAACTGTCCATCAGGCTGTTTTTTTGTTTTATTTTTTTTTAAAGCCCACTGGAAATGGTTCCAGTCTTTGAAAGCAGTATACATTTATATGTTACTCACTCTTTAATGTGAAAATCAGAATGTGCTTGTACATCTTGTCAGCCAAAATCCTCAAGAAATTATTCATAACAAATTAAGATTCTCTGAGGAGCTGTTGAAGCTAATAATACAACAAAATGTTTTCAAAGGCTAATCAAGTACCAGGGGAATTATTGTTCTAAAGGTCTTGCAATTATTCTATAAACTGCTAAGCCAAATTTACCACTGACTAATGTACTGGCATAAATGGTAAATGCCAGTACTCCGTGGAGGCACTTACCACAAAGGAGGCAAAAAGGTAGGCTGATGTAGGAAAAAGCATCTGGAGGACGTGATTTAGATAGAAAATAAGCAGCCCTATCTCTTATGTCATTTTGTCTTATGCTGTCTGGGTCATTGATATGCCTTGTGCACCTCCACCAATCTTTCTTCTTTGATCCTGTGGTACAGCTCTGGTACCACTTGTGTCTCACCCCAGTGACTTCTTCAGCAAGAGGTTACTGCTACACAGCAGAGGGAACAGGCATAGTCTTGTAGAAGATTCCTGCTAACTCCCATGGGATGCTGCATATGAGACTTCACTGGCTCCAATGATCTAACTTCATTGCAACAGTCCTTCTTGAAAGTGAGGAAGGGAAGTTGATGTCTCTCCCACTCCAGGCTGACTGAGAAGAGAGGAGGCTTCCCTGGAGTTTGCCACCTGTGTGTGTGCCTGGCTTCTCTGCTGCCCATGCCTTTGGCGAAGGATGGGTGTTATTTAGGACAGTATCTTTCTGCAAATCAGGAGATCACTTTTCTGTCTCTCTCTTCACCACTTCACCTCCCCATGCTGTTGCCTCTTGTTTTTTGTCTGAGCTTGAAAGAGATGTAAAAATTGGTGAGAGTAGTGCTTCACTTCAGGCACTTCTGCCTTTGGGGGGGATCCCATTACCCTGAGGGGCAGTGCAGATGCAGTTTCACCATCACGATGCCCAGCTGTTGTATAATATGAATGAGAGTAATTTCCCTTGCTTGCATGCTCCATATCTCCATCTCCACAGTTGGTTTGGGGCTCTGACTCTCCCCACCGAGCTGCTCTGCTGCCTGAAGACACCCTGTGGTGAGGTTAGTGAGCTCCCTGCTCCAGAGCTACAGTCCCAGGTCTCACACAAGGTGAAAAACCATGAAGAGATGAAGGATATAACTTTGTCCAGCATGGATTGGCAGCACTTGTCAGCTCTCTGTCTGCTCCTCTACATCAGTTTAGGACAGAAAAGAAGAGCAGTACTGCTGTCATTGCAAAAACCATTTGAGGTAGGCAGAACTAAAGTATGAAATTCTGATCTGGGCAAGTGGATTAATCCCTCACCTATATCAGTTTCTTACCTGTAAAATACACATATAACAAAAAAAAAGATTGCTGTCAGTATAGGTACACTACTTTCAAACCTGAACAGCTTCACATTCGTTACTGTAGGCTGTTCATCTGGCCTTGACTTCTGGTAAAATTCAAGTTAATGAACTTGTAGCATATATTTTGAGCCCTGCAAGCAGTCAGCACTTTGGTTTTCCATCTGACCAGTATGGTGCCTAAACTTTCCTGTGTTCATGTGTTATTTTGTTACTCAATCAATCACTTTTTCTCCCTGCATAATGTAACCTACTCAAATAACTGTGATTATACATTCATAATTGCAAAGTCAAAATAAAAGCCTAGAGCATATGGAAATGATCAGAATATGGTGTAATAGCAGCAATGCCATTTACTGTATATAATCAATTTAGCACACCAATAAATACATACATATATAAACCTCTGACAAGCATACTATTCTTTTCTATAAAACTTTTCATTTAAATTCTGGTGCCATTGTTTTGGAATAAATTTTTATGTCACAAAGATATGGCTTTTTATTTGATTCAGTCTTATTGCATCATTAAAATATTGGTATCTTTTATGTTTTGCAAACATTTGTGGACACACCATTAACCAACATAAAACACAACGCAGTAACAAATGCCTGTTTTATGACTGCTGTCAGACTATATATTCTCTAATGGTCTAACATTATCAGCAATCTAAGCCTAAATTATCACAACTAAAAGTCTATGAAATACAAGACATATATAATCTCCAGGAGTCAATGTATTGAAACATTAGGATTAAAGGTTCAGGCAATCAATTCAGCCAAAACCGCAGTTTTGCACAGAAATTTTTCATTCAAGCAGCAAAAAGGAAAAGAAAGGAAGCAGCAAGTTATTATCAAAAAGATCACCCATACTTGAAAAAGATACAGTTTCTCTGGACGTTTATGTACTGTCAGCAGGAGGAACAAAAAAAAAAAGCTGAGCTAGAGAAAGAGAAAAGGAATTTGATAAAGGTGCAGTGTTTATATCTTTATCACTTTTATTGTAAATGCATTTTGATCAATGAAATTGTTCCATTAGCTGTTTATAAGATTGATTTGTGTTTTTCCCTGACACTTTTTATTTAGCCTGAGAATTTTACTGTGTGTCTATAGGAGCAGAAGAATTTAAGACAAGGATGATAAATTGCTAACAACATATGGTTCATTCCAAGTTGTGTGAAAATACTCTCTGTGCTGCTGGAGAATGCAACTAATGAAAGTGTATCAGGGACACTAGATTTAGATAGCGATAAAGTCCAAGGTATTTTGTTGTGTACAGCATGGTCGGCAGCGGTCAGTGGTGAACACATACAAGGAATGAATTTGCCTTTTACATAATGACCATCTAAAAGGTTTTTTCATCTCCTGTGTAAACCCTAGAAATGAACTTTTTCTTTTGGTTGTCTTCTCTTCTAAAGATGATGACAGGATCAATTTCATTGGCTTAGAATGACAATATTAATCACAAGGGTCTGTCAAGATACATAATAGCAATATATATTGGAGAGGCGTCTTGGCAGAATGCACTTCTTATTATGAATCTCCCTTTTATTGTAGTCTTTGACAGCAACAGTTTAAAGGGTAAAGAGAGTTCTAAAATCTTGGCACCACAGACAGACAATGTCGAGTAAAGAGAAGCAGGGAGGAAGGAAAGCAAACAAGTTTGAAAGAAAGTGTCCAGACTCTCAAATGCATTCCTAATCAAACAGCAAAGGAATCGTGATTTAGTGAGATTCTAAAGTATGCTATTTACTCTCCATCAAAAGATTTGTGGTTTTTTTTAACTTTCCTTTCTAAACTAAAAAGGTAGAAGGCACACAAAAGTCTGCTACCTAAGATGGTTTCAAAATACAAAGGTTCTGTGTTTAGTTTACTTTTTGGATTAGATATGTCAGTTCCAACAATCCCAACTAACCTATGCTCTTGCCTATCCTCTGTGCATCTTGTCCTTCTTACAGAGATTATACCTCATCTATTACGCTCTTTTTAATTTTTGTTCCCACTGCTTCCACAGATTTTCTCCACTTTGCCACTTTTGAAAATCTATGTTCTTTGTAATTTGTTTATTGTCCTCTAATGAAAGTATTGGAGTTGTTTATGGAATACTAATTAAAGCCTCTTTACCCCTTTCCCTTTGGAAATGAAATGGAAACATTTCCCAATGACTCAAAGAAAAATAACTGGCATGGAGGTGATTTATCTTATTTGCATTGTAATTTGCTAGACCTCCTCTTTTCCTTGCCTACTTCCATTTTTAAGATGATGACTAATCAAAATTTAAGAAATATTTGTTCTCTATATATTTATCTTTTCCTGATTAATCCAATAAAAAATTAATTAGTATTATTACGGTTTACTATTCTATACCTTCTTTTTGAACTCTTGGGTCTTTGCAGTTATAAAACTGTGTTATGATTCTTTCTCTTCCCATCTTTTCTGTGGAATACAATATTGCTTGGAAATTATGACAAGATTTATTGTCAAATGGGAGTGGGTGTTTGTGAGTAGGTGTTTGTTTGTGAGTAACAGTACAACTCTACTGAAGTCTCTGGAGATGCACTGGTTTTATCTGGCCTTAAAAATTTATAGTAATTTAGAAAGCTAAGTGCAGGATGATCCATCATGGTGTAATGAACTAATTCCTTTCCAGTTGTACTGAAAATGAGAGCATAGCTCATATCCATTTCTGTAGGGAAACTACAGACATGGTGTTCAACATCCTCCTAGACTAGACACTTACAAACTGCATTTATGTAAACTCTCTTGAATTCATTGGCTAATACCTATTTGAGTAAGGACTGCTTACCCAAGAAAGGATTTTCAGGCTCAAGCCCTGCCTCAGTGTTTTCCACTTTAACCACCCAATTATCTCACCCTCCTGAGCAGATTACAAATTATGCAAAACTATAAACAAGGTTGAAAGGCCAAGAGGAAAATAGAGGTAATGTATGAAGTATGCATCATGCTATTAGAATTCTTAAAAGCAACAAGACTTACAATTTGAATACAGCATAGTATTAATGTGTAGATGAATACAAGATCCTTTGCTAGCTTGAATATTGCATCTGAAACTTTAGAAATGGAAATAGAAAATAAATGGGGAAGAAGCAGAGGCACTGTGTGCTACATGCTAACTTGCACAACAGTTTTTGTACCTTAAAAAAAATAAAATACAATATACAAATACAAAAGTTGATAGAGAAGGAAAAAATGTTTTCTATTTCATTTTCCACAGATTCACAAGCTTCTCTTTGTGCTGTTTTTTAAAGGGCTGTGATTTATTCGGGGTAAAATTGGATAGGTGTGAATTTTGGAAAGCAGTGATACTAACAAATGAAAATTGAATTTTTTAGGGTATGACATTGCAGAAGCATTTTTTGATTTTTTGATATCTCCTGATGAATAAAAATGTGATATTTTTGTTGGAAATATTTCTGAAGAAAAATGGGGTCTTTCACTAATTGATGAACCTCATAAATCATATACAAAGACAGCAATGACTCTGAGAAGAATTAAATTGAACATAGTACTGGTGGCTGACCAGAGAGACAAAAATAGGTTTGTGAAAAGCTGGTGGTGAGGAGCTTACCAAGGAATCTGCTGCACCTATACTGAGGTCTCATCATCAGATATAAGTGGGTTGGCTTTTTTCTTTCTTTTGGAACAAAATTATGTCCTTTCTCGAGCCACTGAAGCTCTAGCTGAACTCAGCTAAAGGTAGATTTGAGAAGAGAGTATTGTCCTTTTTTTTAATTTACTAATCCATTACATTTAACATAAACAGTTTTTGATAACTAATCTTGCAATAGCAAGTAATCTTGCCGCAGTAATTCCAGGAAGGTAAAAAATTATGTTCTTGTGGTGTTGCTCTCATATGCTCTGAGTTAAAGGTATTGTTCATAAATGTTTGGAACAAAATATTTTTAATTTCTTCTGGACACTTTCTGCAGTATGGTTGCACACATAAGATTGTATGCAAAAAATTACACGCATAAGGTCTTCTAACACAAATCTACGTCTTGGCATTTGGCCACATCTTTTTTAAACTAGAGTTTTTGAGAAAAAGTCTGGGTTCTTAATGCTTTTATTCAGGTGTAGGTAAGTCGGTTCAAAGACAATACCCTGCTAATTAATACAGTGTGGAGCAATTTATCTTTTCAGTGTGAACAGATTTCCTTGATTAAATTTGGCCATTTCTGGGTGAAGTGCTCTCCAATGCAGGAAAAAATACAAATAGTTTAATCATAATTTTGTGGAATGCTACTTTATTTGTATAAATTTCATCGTATTGTCCATGTAAAAATGGAACATTAGTTATTTGATACAGTTAGTCACACCACTTGGTCTGTATGTCTCATCTTCTCAGTGGTATAATACCATTCCTGTTTCTCTTTTTGTCACAGAAAACAGTCCAAAAGACTATTGAACAAATTTCTTCCTCTTGCCTGAAATTATTTTTGTGAACACTCTTTGAAACAGAATTTTTCTTGAGACGTGCCGATGGAGACATAAAAATTAAACCAAACCAGTGTGACTAGTTTGAATAAATATTTTGTAAGAGTTTTTTTGTGTTTCTCACCCACCTCTAAGATTTTTAAGTACTATGGCTTGAAAATGGTTCCTGATTTGACCCTCAGCCCTCTTCTCTGAAGCAAAATATTAAAATGGAGAAGTTATTCAGACTTACTGTTTCTGGAAGACTTTGTAAGCAATAAAACTACTATAGTTCTGCTGCGTAGAGAAGAAGGATGTGGGTAACACTGTCTCTGTTCTGCAGATGTGTTTCATTTGGGCTTCTCTACCATTGGCTACAAGAGTTTTTGAGAGACGTCAAATATTAGAACAATTAGATCATTAGATACAATAAAAACTTGCTTTATTTCCTCCCCCCCCAATTTTATATCATCTAGTTATTTACTATATCTTTTACAGATTGCATTACTGAAAAGGAAGAACAGTTGGTTTTTTTTTTTAGGTTGAACAGAATGCCTGATTTATTCATACCTCTCTAGTAACAGATCTTTACTCCATGTGGGATCAACATACAGTGCCACAAAATGTATCTTAACCCCTGCTGTCCCAACTAAATAACATAGGAAGGTCTCAGTATGACAATCCCAAATGATATACCATCAGTGACTACACTTGTATCGTCTCTGACAAAACATATCTGATTTTAACCTAGCTATCATATTAAATCTCATTAAAATTCATGAGTACAAAATGATAAGGAGAAGACCTTTTGGATCTGGACTGAAGATGATACAATATGTACTAGCATTTACAGTAAGAAAACGTGTCTTTATCCAGTTAAGTGATGGAAGGTTCTGCGTTTCGTAAAGGGGTTGAGAATAAGGGAGTCCAAATGCTATACTGGCAAGTGGCCTTCTGTGATATATCTGCAGGGTCATTACGTGTGGCTTTTAAACTTACTTTCAGAGGCTCATTATGATTTGTTTTAAAAAGCAGAGAAAGAATTAAAAGCAATTCTCTTAACAGACCCTGGTAATATTTTTTTGGTTTAGACAGTAATGTGTAAAGTGTTCATGTACAGTTATTGTAAGTTTTAATATTATATATTACTTACTTTCAGTTAAATTATATTTTGATGGCTTACTTTTCTTTAGCTATCCTGTTTTAAAATATAGATTGGATTTTAAAATATTGGATTTCATGTACTACTCCACTGGATTTTCACATTGCTGTACTTAATGCACAGTTTGATCTGCTTCTGTGCATATAAAATACTCTCTTGTCTGTAAGGATTATATTTCATACAATGAAGATACGAAGAACTGGATGAAGAGAGACTGATGATTCATTTTTTTTCTCTTCAAATTCTTACAGGAAAAAAAGTTTATTTCTTTTAGGTCAGTAGTTGTTCCTGAAAGCCTGATGCTCCTTGAGGACTTTGCATTTACCCCGAAATGGTATTTTATGCATAGTTTCTCACTACAAACTATGTATTTGTAGTGTGAGATTTCTTCCATGCCTATCAGACTGTTCCATTATCCCAAATATTCACTCTCATTATGTCTAGACTTTTTACTGTCACAGACTTTTTGTGAAGATTCTGTAGAAGAATGGTTTATATACCACTGGCTATTATTGCACAGTAGACAAAACTAGCTAACTATTGATATCACTGTGATATGGTGATCTGACACTCTGACACTACAGTTTGAGAAAAGGCTTAAACTTTTTTTCTATTTTCAGATGTACCTGTATATTCCTGTGACAAACAACACTCAGCTAAAAAAGGGCAAAGCAACATCACACCAAAATTCCTTTTTCTTGAAGGAGAAAAACAAATGTCCACCCCCCCCAACTAAACTTCAAATACTCTAACAGTCTGTCCCATGAAAATTATGCTCTGTAAAATTTTGAACTGGAGTACTTAGTTTTGTATTCATCCATGTTAACTTTGACTATGTAGAAGGAAATTAGGTGCCACTTCAGTTCAACCATATTGTAAAGGAAACCTTTTAATGTTGATTACATTTCAGGGCTTGTGAAGGGACAAAGATTCTAACTTGATGAACTCTGATATCAAATGAGTTTTTCCTTTAATAATTCTCTATAAAATTATGAACCTATTTGCTAGCAGAAATGAAGCATTAAACTTTAGAAAATGAAGCTAATGTCTTTTTATTAGAGATAATGCCTTGTGTTTGCTAACTTACACAATAAAGAGGAGGAGTAGCATGTTATGGACTATAATTTCTGTCCTTTATTGTGTTATGAATTTAATTAAACTTGTCAAAATAACTTTTTATGAACAAACCCATTTTGTTTGATTATTTTACTATTTCTACTATTTATACAGTGGCCTGGGTTTTTACCCTTACATTTCTTAAAGTTTTATTTTATTTAAGAGTGTGGCATGTCCATCTCTGAATAAACTGCCTCCTAAAAAGTTGAATACTAGATTGATCAAAAAAATCTTTCAAATACAGTGTGAATTCTGCATCTAATTATAATAACTGAATGACTATGATAAATTAAAAATATTCCATGAGCTATATTTTAGTAGCTAGTATGAAGATTCACTCTCAGAGTATTACTTACAAAGAATTAATCTACTAGACTGCTTATATGTCTGTCTTGCCTGGGTGACAGTGCCCAGGGACTAAAAGACTCAGTAAGGCTCCATGAGTCCAGATGCATACACCTGAGAGAGCTGTAAGACTGAAGCCATAAAATGAGAACTTCAGTCTCTAAACATTTTAAGAGACACTGACCCCTTTGATCTTTAACATAACTGATTCAGGGTTTCTGTCTCTTTTCTATTTTAACAGTTTATAGGCTTTTTGCTTTATTTTTAATTCACTTGCACATTTTCAGGTGTTGAGAACTTAATCAACAATGCTATCAAGAGAAATAGAAGTCTCATATTTTGAAAGTGTGACCAGAACTTCCCCAGTTGAGATGCCTTATTCTGGGCACTTAAATTCATAGTATGAGAGACAGCACCTGTGGGCCACACAAGGGCCAGTTTGATCACTGTGAAGTTCACGATTTGATGAGAGATGTTGAAGGCAAGCCAACAAGAGAAAATTGAAAAAGCTTGGTCACTTAGCTGCATTTCCCCTAGTCAATGATTTCATGAAAAACCCAAGCATCTACCATATGGGAGACAGTGGGAGTTACAAATTCAGCTTACTGAGCCATTAACTCTAACGATCCCTCCCTCCCCCTTTTGTAAATCTGAGGATCTGGTATAATTTCAGTTACATGGTAGGTTTTAAATGAGTAAAAAAGGCATGTAATGTATTGTTATGCAAATGATTGGGAGAAATGTTCTTGGAACAATATTCAGTTTTTTTATTCAGGTGGAAGAAACAAAACACTCTGTGGAGCTAGCTAGTTGGTCTGTAGTTTCATCTGAAACCTGACCTATGTGTAAAACTCCTCAGTAAGATAAATTGACTGGCTAGAGAGGTTGTGGACAGATCAGGCGTTTCAGAGAAGTGGTAGAAACAGGATGGCTATACACAAGGAAAGGACAGAGATGTTCTGGGAGTGTGACCTTGAGAGAGGTGTAATTTGTGGGTCAAGTGTTGCCTGAAAAAGAAGCTTGTATCTGTGGGCAAATCAACTGTCTCCTCTCTGAGTCCTTCTGGGACTTCAGATATGCTCTGTAAGTAAACAGGATTTTATCTAAGAAACACCTTGAGAGAATCAGTGTCTCCTTCTATCACAGCAAGCTGCAAATTGTTAAATTTGGCTAATCATCCACATCAAAGGAAGGCAATAGTATGGCTATAAGTGGAAAAACATCTTCATTTAGATTTTTTCTAATCTGTACATAAAATTAGAGCACTCAGAATGAAGTGCTTGGTTCAAACTTACTTTACTGTTAACCTTTCTAATTACTGGAACATGGCAGTTTCTGCTTTATTCAAACAACTCATTTCACTCCATGTAATATTTATCAATGAGGAATATTATTTGTGAATGTACAGGGAATTTTATAGAAGGTAATGAAAAGTTTCCGACATTGTCCTTTGTGCATAAAAAGATGACTCAAACACACCATGCAGTGATGACTGAGCATTTGAATGTTCCTGTAATACCTTCATCTGCTTCAGCCAGCTTGCTAGGGTGGGATTATTTTTTCCAGATCAGGAAAAAAAAAGGGCCTGATTTTACCCTTAATGTGAATCAACAGACAAATAGCAATGAATCATAGAATCATAGAATGGTTTGGGTTGGAAGGGACCTTAAAGATCATCTAGTTCCAACTCCTTCCAACCTTCCACTAGACCAGCTTGCTCAAAGCCCCATCCAACCTGGCCTTGAACACTTCCAGGGATGGGGCATCCACAACCTCTCTGGGCAACCTGTTCCAGTGCCTCACCACCCTCACAGGGAAGAACTTCTTCCTCTCATCTAATCTAAATCTACCCTTTTTCAGCTTAAAGGCAGTACCCCTTGTCCTATCACTACATGCCCTTGTAAAAAGTGCCTCACCAGCTTCCTTGTAGGCCCCCTTTAGGCACTGGACGGCTGCTCTAAGATCTCCCCGGAGCCTTCTCTTCTCCAGGCTGAACAACCTCAACTCTCTCAGCCTGTCTTCATAGGAGAGGTGATCCAGCCCTCTGATCATCTTCATGGCCCTCCTCTGGACTTGCTCCAACAGGTCCGTGTCCTTCTTATGTTGGTGTCCCCAGAGTTGAATACAGTACTGCAGGTGGGGTCTCACGAGAGCGGAGCAGAGGGGGGAATCACCTCCCTCAACCTGCTGGTCACGTTTCTTTTGGTGCAGCCCAGGAACAGTTGGCTTTCTGGGCTGCAAATGCACATGCTGGGTCATGTTGAGCTTCTCATCAACCAACACCGCCAAGTCCTTCTCCTCAGGGCTGCTCTCAATCCACTCATCACCCAACCTGTATTTGTGCTTGGGATTGACCTGACTCGTGTGCAGGACCTTGCACTTGGTTTTGTTGAACTTTCTGAGGTTCCCAGGGGCCCATCTCTTAAGCCTGTCAAGGTCCCTCTGGATGGCATCCCTTCCCTCCAGCATGTTGACCATACTACACAGCTTGATGTTGTCAGAAAACTTGCTGAGGGTGCACTTAATCCCACTTTCCATGTCGCCGACAAACATGTTAAACAGCGCTGGTCCCAATACTGACCCCTGAGGAACTAACAGTCTTGAAAAAAGTATATGTTCATCAAAGTCATTCTGGTAACCAAATTGTGGCACCTCTATTAATCATGTCAGTTTTATGCTTCCTTCTTGTTCCCTTCCCCCCACTCAGTCTAGTTGTCACATGCTGTGTTTGCCTTATGTCAGCACAAGGATATTGGAATGAAGACAGACAAACCAATACAGAACTACTATATTATTTAAGTAATTCACCTGAACCATACACCCTGTATGACTCATGGTCAGTAAGCCAAACTTACATATCAGTGAATGAGGACCGAGCCATTTTTTCCACTAACCTGATTTAAAAAAAATATTAAAATTACAATTATTTTTTTTCCTGAACTGGTTTAGAAGCTGCATGCTAAGCTGTAGCTGCAGTCTACATGGAGTTTTCTGTGACTGCTATCTATGCGCAGAAGTTGTGATTTTATTTTACGCCTGCAAATTTGCATCACTAGGTAACCACATAATTTCGCACGTGTAAATAGAGTTCCCATAAAATCTTACCGTTCGTGCACACGGAAGCATTTGTGGGAAATTGCATGCTCATTTTACAGACTACACTCCTTTTTTGAAATTAGCTATGTGACAGTAAGATTGTTTCCAGATCTGTAAGTTTTTCATTTTTGTAAGAATACTGTGACCAAAATCAGAAAATAAATCTGTGGCTTTTTCTGTATGCATTCACTTTTTTCCATTTTGCTGTGAAAAAAAAATCAAAACAAAAAAAGGCTTAAGTAGAAATTCTGGGAGAAACCCCACATGTATAACCATCTGTTTTCTTGCTAGCTATTTTTTCCTAGCAGTTAGGGTGGCTTCTTTAGCTTTTACCAATTGCCAAGCTCAGGTCTTCCGCCCTGAGGAATTGCACACCTTGCAGACAGATGTGGGTATGTAAGAATCAGAACGACTCTCCCTCCCTCCCTCACTTCCATACACATACTCACATCCCCACGCAGAAGTGTTTACAAGGGGAAGCCTTGTACGACTTTTTAACTTTGCCCCATTAGGGCCAGTGTATGAGCTATTTGTGTAGCACAGCAAAGAGCAATTTCACCAGGCAGTGATCTTGTGAACTGTGGAAATGAACCTTTCTGAGCAGCAGCCCAAGCATTAATAATTCAATGGCTGTAGATTTGCAAGCAGCAAAGCTTATTACACCTCATGCTGTAACTTGTGAGCTCCTCTAGGATGCGGGTAAGTATGCAAGAGTGGACAATAAATTGAACATTGTGCAATTGCTGTTTGACCTCCATATGTTTTGGTACGTCAAGAAATCTTCTAATGTGAATTAGTGGGGGTCAGGCACAAACCCTCCCTCCATTCGATGAACTGTCTCTCAGGTTAAATGGTAAGGTTTGCAAAGTATTTAAGTGGGAAAAAGGCCCTAACTTATAAGCAATGCCCATTTCAGAGTGACACTGCTTATCTTTTTAAACATTTAAAGCACAGATCTAGTTTGCCGTAGAGGTTTTCCACTTCCTCTCCTGCTGTCTTACGCGAATGTTGGCTCTGATATAAGTAGTAATAGATATGGGAGCTTTAGCAAAGAAACACAAGAGCAATACCAGCAGTTGCCGGTGTACTTGAGACAAATGGATTCAGCACAGCTATGCAACACTTCTTGGATATTTTCTAGTGTAAGAATACTGCGAGGAACAATGGAAATGGCAGATTGACAGCATAGGAAATATATGAAAATCAATGTGATTCTTACTGATTTAATATTACACAAAGGACTGATTATTTTCAGCAGAGACACTTTTAATACATAAAATACTTTTAATACACATGTATTGAGATAAGATACTTTTAATACATAAAATTATGTATTACTCATTCTAGCAGTGGTATGTTAACAGAATATGATTTCTTTTTTTCCTGAGAAAATATGAAAATATGTATTTCCTTGCAAAGTTCAGCTAGAACTATAGCTGGACTAATGCTTTGAGTTAATGATTTTTACAGTATGCATATAAACACTTTGGTACAGGAAAAAAACCCACAACCTAAGCTAGCAACTTGATTTTGTATTTCACCTTATTCTAAGGAAACTATAGCTATAAGAGAGCAAACATCGAAATAGCTAAGGAACTGACTCTCCTTCCCCCTCAAAAATTTTTATACTGCTCCAGCATTAACTGAGAATTAGCCTGATGTGCTTCAAGGTCTGAAGAAACAAAATTATCTGCAGTTTATGTTAAAAATTATAATTATCCTAAGGCAGGCTCTGGTTTAAGGAAGCCCAGTTGTGGTATTCATATCCAAACTTCTTTAGCATTCTGTAGTTGGGGCTTGCCTCTATTAAAAGCTTTACTGATCCTGTCAGCTGTGATACTGTTGAGTAGAGGTTAAAGGCTGAATAAAAGTTTGAAAGCAAATGCAGCTGACTTTAATCAGTTTATTGATTCAAAACTATACAAAAGTAACCAATTAATATTACAAAAGACCTGACTGGAATAACAATTCATTGGAGCATGCTGCTGCCATTTGCAATAGTGCAAATCTAGCCTGCAAAATTAGTTATGTATTTTCATACTTTATTCATTGATTAGAGAGCATTTACAGTATTACTTTATTTACGCCTTTTTGTTTTAAAAGCAACAGAAGATTAGCAAAATGTCGGTTACCAGGATCAGTTTTATAATATTTCATCTGGCATTCTTAAGATAGGAAATATGATGCATAAACAACATATAAATCCTCTACGGACTAAAACCACTACTTATCCTGTGCCCTCAATAAAGGAGAAAAAATGGGACTTACTTAGTTTATGAACTGTTAGGGTAATAGACTAAACTAAAGGTTAGGGGAATTTCAACTAAATGCCAAACACAATGAAAGTACCAGGAAAGTTTGATTCAAAATTTAAAAAGGATGTTACAAATTATATTTTAAATAAAGTAGTAAGTAATTACTGATTAGGAATGAAATCATCCAGTTAACAGCACAGGCCAGCAATACAAAACATAATAGTAAGAGAGAACATTCAAAGTCCAGAAATTCAGATGAAAGTACATTTTTTTAACAATCCCCATTTACCTTTCTGAAGATACCATCTCTGGCAAAATAAACATGGCAATTATTGATGAGGCAGCAGTATTTCTGATGAGCAGAATCACTGCTTCTAGCTAATGGAACAGTATTTCATCCAAACAAAATGTTGCAATTTTTGGGATAAGAAGTTTGGCTTCATGAAGTATGCTTGTAGAGTCTGCAAACTGCTTGCTCTAGTTTTAAGGATGTGTGAGTAGCATGAGAAAATGTTTAGTGCTCAGAATTAAAATTGGCTCCAGAGAGTTACCGGCTTCTTATGTCATTGTTCAGAAACTTGTTTTAAGGCCCTTTTCTTTCTTGCAAGTTCCTCTGATTATTGGTCACTCCCATTGAAGACAGGAGTAGAGATAACTCATAACCACCAAGAGGACACTCATGGGTCCTTTTTTCTTTTTATTGTGTAGGAGTGCAGAGAACATCAGGCGACTCTTTTAATAATAATAAAAGGTAGACATTTTTTCATAAGCTGAAACATAAAAAAGGTGCTAGAACATTGTGCTGGGTTGATCCTGGCTGGACACCAGGTGCCCACCAAAGCTGCCCTATCACTCCCCTGCTCAGCTGGACAGGGGAGAGAAAATATAATGAAAGGCTTGTGGGTTGAGATAAGGACAGTTTAATAAAGCAAAAGCAAAGGTCATGTGTGAAAGCAAAGCAAAACAAAAGATTTTATTCTCTACTTCCCATCAGCAGGCGATGTCTGGCCACTTCCCGGGAAGCAAGGCTTCAGTACACATAGTGGTTTCTCTGGAAGACAAATGTAAATAATGAATGCCCCCCCTTCCATCTTTACATAGTTTTTATAGTTGAGCTGACATCATATGGTATGGAATATCCCTTTGGTCAGTTTGGGTCAGCTGTCCTGGTTATGTCCCCTCCCAAGATCTTGCCCAGCCCCACCCTGCCGGTGAGGAGGGGGGAAATGTTGGAGAGACAGCCTTGATGCTGTGCCAGCACTGCTCAGCAGTAGCCAAAACACGGGTGTGTTATCAACACCTTTCTAGCTACCAATATAGAGCACCGCACTATGAGGGCTGCTATGGGGAGAATTAACTCCATCTCAGCCAGACCCAATAGAAATATTTGGATGCTTCATGGACCACCAAATTATGTTATCCAAATAACATTAAAAAATCCTAGAAAAGGATGTAAGGTTTAGCTGCTTACTTGCAGCTGTGGAAAGCTGCAAACATCCTATTCAGCCACTGCTTAATGTGAGAAGCAGCATAAAAATGAGAGGAGAGTGTGCTTTTGGAGTTTTATAGGCCCTCGTGTTTTGTTTCTCTGTGGACCTGGGAGCATCTTAGTCTCAATAGCACTGAGCAGCTTGGAGCCTAATTCCTAGCCAAACCCCTCTGTGATTCACAAGATTCATTCCTGAGGGGCTTCGTCAGCTAAGTGTTCCCAAACCACCCATAAGGGATCAACATGTTGTGTGTGCTCCCCCCCAACACTCAAAAGTATTGCAATGGTGATGCCTCTTGCTCTTTTCTTCTAGACGGCATCTACATTGTCTTATTAATGAGCCCCACATGGTTCCCTCAGGGGTAGGTTCCCTGACTTTTTGTTGTGGCCTTGACCCATGTGTATTATGAGTGGGGTGCTGGGAACCCTGCGGAGGTGGGAACCTCAGATCTGGCCTTGCAGCACCCTCCTACACACAGCTTCATGCTGTCTCAGGAAATCCCCCTCTCCCCCAGATTTCCCATTTGAGGAATGTGAAATCTGGGCTTACCACTGAGTGCACACAAGGACCCCCACACTGTCAGGTCTTCTGAAAACCTCCACTGCTCCAGTAGTCTCCCTACCTGAAGAGCTGGTCTGTACAGTTTTTACCTTCCAAATCTGCCTACTGCATCATGTATCTGGATGACATGAGCTAATCACAACTGTATGACATGAGCTAATCACAACTTAATGACAACTATATGCCTTGACAACTTACTGTACACAGTCCTGGTCACTGTTTGGTTGCCACCCCCCAGCAAAGCAGTTTTCAGCAGGTCCCACCATCTCCTATCTCCAATGTGTGCAGTCAGGCAGGAAAACAGATATAAGCTTTATTTGCATGGGTTTTTTTTAAAAAAAACAAACAAGAAAAATGTGTTTGCTGCAAGAATCTATTTCATCTTGCCCATTTACCCATCCCATGCTCTGCAGTTGCAATAGAGGTGTGAGGCAGAGTGGAAAACTGCCTTGATATCAGAGATGTCCAGGGTTCAGGTAGTTTACTCTGGAAACATATACCTTGAACCAGTTCAGGGCATCAGGGCTTATTCTAGCAAGCCACTGCTGTTTCTTAGGGATAGAAATCTGACAGGAAACTCATCATTCTGCCTTTCCCTCGTGGCTTACTCACTTTGGTGGCCACCACCATGCTGACATATTTGTTGCGGTTGTATGTAATTTTCTCCCAGTTGTGGCTTTTGGACGTAACACAGCTCACTGGAGTGCAGACTGAGGAAGGATGAGGCTGTTGGGGTAACACTGCATAAAGGGCTCCTCAGGGAGCTTTGAAAGGTGCAAATCCCCCCTGGGGTCATTGTATATTGCATATTGCATTGTTATAGCCAGAGCATAACTAAAGTGTTATGCAGGTGTAATAATTCAGATTTGGACTGGTGCTTGAAGGTGTTGTCTGGTATTCACCTTCTGCCTGAGTGCTCATGAATGATTTAGCTGGTTACTCTTTTGTATTTGGTGCAGATGTTCGTCTTAGAAAAGACCACCTGAGACAGCCTGAGACCAATTACAAAGCCAGCTCTTAGATGGACTCATCTTGAGATGAGCTGCTGGTTTGGTAGGCAAAAGTGGAAGCCCAGGTTATAAGATCCCTGAAAAGATTTGGGTGAATGTTTTTTTCTCTACATTTTTCCCACTAGAGGGTGAGTGTTCTATGTCGAACTGAGGTGTCTGAGCAGAGACTCCTTCAGCCAGGCTGAAAGGACAGAGTGGATTGTGCAATTCTTGGAGATTCATTGTTGGTTCAGGCCAAAACTGTTGGTGAGAGGATATAGTTAACTGGGGAACAATCACCCAAGATGCTTATCTCAGTGCAATCTGTTTTTCACAGCTCTGAACACTAACAATGTGGAGCTGATTGTTGTTTTGCTGCATATTCTCAAGCAGGTCAGGAGAGAGAATCCCTCTTTTACAACACCTTCTGCAGAGGATTGTAGCACATTTACATCACAGGAATTTTGCCTGTTCCTTTCCCATGTCATTTGTGGGTGAGAGTAACAGGGTGCTTTATCTAACACAATGATAATATGCTCATCAAAGATAAAGGGTGTCATTGTGTTTTGTCTCCTGCTCAATGGTGGCAGAAATAAGCCCTGGTTGTCAAATCCTTCTTGTCTTGTGGTTAGTGGTTAGGACAGCTTGCTGGAGGAGTCCTTGCTCTAATAAATACTTGAAGAGACTCTTATTTGATTTTCTGCAGTAGGCTTATTAATATAATTAGTTCACTGACTCACTGAGGGGCAAAGTGTTCACATATATATGAAACTGGCTGAACACTGCTATTTCTGACACAGGCAAAGACTCCAGAAGCAAGCTCTTGGTTCAGGTACAGTGTTCCAATACGTATGGCATTGAAGGTGTTTCTTCATGCAGGTAATATCAGTACCCATGCGACAGAAGGCACCGAATAAGCAACTATATTATTGTACTCACAATCATTGCACTTGTGAGACTATGTCAGCAGCTTTGTGTAATATCCAAGCTATTGATTTTTATTTATTAACAGTCTAGAAAAAAGGCACAATTAGAGAAGCTGCAGGTACCAAAAATTGAATTAGACTAGTAGTGCTTAGACTAACCAAGATTTTATAAGAATCATAAAAAGCATAGGGAAAGGTAAGCACAGTTCCAGTTTAACTCCTCCTAAATCTGTGATGGAACAGTCTGAATGAGTTCTGCCCATTTTAAATTCAATGCTGGCATTAAGGAAAGTAAATCTCAGCATCGAGTTTGCCTCAATGACACTTTCATCTCAGTCTGCTGCTACTGTGAAACCAGTGAAGAAAATGTTGCAAAAAAGAGGGGAAAAAAATCTAAATGTTACTGTAGTGCCAATAATAACAACTGGCCTCAGTTGTAATGAGGTATGGCCTCATTTGTGCTCCACTTTGGATATAAGATCCTATTAAAAATACTTCTGATGTATATAAAATATTTTTGATGTATATATCAGAAATTTTGCAGCTGGAAAAATAAAATCATTGAAGGAATGGTGAGATTTTGAAGAGACTGGTGAACACAAAAATGAGAAAGTAAAGACAACATAGGTTAAAATACTTCTGATTATGAGAGAAGGGATTGTTTAAATCATTTAAAAGATGAAAAAAAATCAAACAAAAAGAAAAACATTATACAATGTATAATCTCTCTTTGGAATTAATTGCTACAAAATACTGTTGCTTGCAAAATCCCACCATAAATTTAAAAGTTTTATATTTATTTGGACAATAAGAAATAGAATTAAACAAAAGAGGCTAAAAGCATGTCTGAGGATTCTGGCTTAGAATGAAAGCCAATTATTTCCTAAAAAGTTAAGAGGTATTTTCTCCTATTATTAACCCTTTTTTGCACACTTCAGAGGATGTTGTGCCCTTTTGTGGAATACCTTGCACTGGTCACAGTTGGATCAGGGTGCAGGACCTCCCACTTAACCCAGTCAATGCTTCTACATTTCTAAATGAGGATTATACTAACAGGTTATTGTAAAACCTGGATACATTTTGAGGAATCTCCATGTATGCCTGATTTGTGGCTAAACTTCTTATGGAGAATAAAAACCATGCAACACAGAAAAAAAACCCATGAACATAAATGGCACAGACAGCAGTGTTCTCTCTCCTACTACTGAGGGGCTGAGATCAAAAGCAGAATGACTTGCTTTATGTGGGAACCCTGTGACTGAGCAGAGATCTGCGTTCTCCTCTGCTGCCCTGTCCTGAGTAGGTTTAGCCTGGTCTGCAGGTAGCTCTGGCTTGGCCTTTTAATGCAACATAATTGATTGCTAACTAATCTGGATGATTTCAGCT
>VYZV01035732.1:13911-27942 GCA_013401275.1 Pandion haliaetus | reverse complement strand
AAAAAGTATCCCCTTATGGCTTTAGTCTAGACCAAAAAATAAGTAAATAAATTTTAAACCTACATATCAATGGTCATATTTTGTTCTTGATGATAGACCACAAATTGTTTGGGTAAACAAGGTTATGCTGAAGTAGATAGGGATCCACACAGAACACTAAATGGACCTAAGAGCAACATTGCTTTTTCTGTCTCTCTTTCTCTGTTTGGACTTAAAGCCCTTTGAGGCAGGGTTCTGCTCTTGCTACTACAAGATGTTGAGCAACAAAAGATGAATCACATTGTAAGGCCTAAATAATACCTAACAATGTTAACACAGCTGCAATAATGCAACAATTATTGCTAAGCGAGCATTAATGCATACAACAAAATTACACACGTATCACATTTTTTAAAAAGTCACCAACTTGCACAGTTTTTCAACCATGCCAGATATGATGTGGTGAGAAGAAAAATACACAAAGAGAAACCTTCAACAATAAAAAGCTTTAAGATTTGCCAGGACACTGTGTTTACACATGCAAACTATTTTCCTTTCAAGGCGCATACTCCAATAGCTGAGCAACAGGTTATTTTCCCTTCTACTCACTGCACTCATAAAAACCTAACTCAGTAAGTTTTGACTAAGCAGATAAAAAAGCTTTGTTAGTAAGAAAAGAAATTTGAGTGAACTAAAATATGCGATCCGTATCACCTGTTTGTGGACATTTGCTTGGTGTACATACTAATTTTTAAACTCCTTCCTGATATTATTGTTTTGATTTTGGAATAGCTAGAAAATTGTTACATAACTCATTATATGGTATTACTGATATTGTTGTGGTAATCAGCTCTCAGAAGACTTAAGCTTTTTAAAACAATTTTTTTAAAGTAATGTAGAGATATCAAAATTTTTTAAGAACACAATGCAGTTGGATCAGTCAGCTATCTACAAAAAAAACGGTATCTAAAAAAAACAGTGATCAAAATCACAAAAACAAATATATGGACAAAAATCTGATAAAATACGTTAACGAAAGGTGGCTTCACAAAACACAAGTGGGGATACCTATCTCGAAATTACAACGCTAGCAGAAAAGGGTTGAAATTACCAGTCTGCAGTTTACGTATCCAACACTACATACACAGAGATCATAATTATACTTCCACATGCTACACATTTATGCTTTTTTTTTTAACTAGAATTCCAATCATGTACCATAGCTGTTATTCAAAGTCTGAATATTCAAAGTAGGCCTTCAAACCAGTAGTGAGACACCCAAATTAAGAAAGCCTGGCATTGTCTTCACTGTACCTACATTGCATGATACATTTAATCATGGCATTTATTTCCGATTCAAACAAAAAAGGTGAAGGTAGTTTGCGACGATGCATGAGTTAACAGCAAATTAGCTACATAGGTGCACTAACACTGAAGCGGCTGTTGCAACACAGAACTAAGAGCAATAAAATCCTTCCAAGATACTTCATGCAGGCTTTCCCAGAGATCCATCCTGCCCCAGCTACATGCCTAGAAATACCCCATTAGTTATCTTAAACAGGGGTTCAAGCACAGATGTCTTCTGACAAATTCAAGATTGTAACTTCTTTCTAAGCCTTCCTTCCCACTACGATCCTTAACCAAACAGGCAGCTGTTGAAAACTACAGAAACAAAATAAAAATAGTTTCTGTGGGTCTTCACTTTCTGTAGCAATTAATATGGCTTTACACATAGATACAGATAAACTCACACATCGAACAATGCAGAATCAGCTTTGGGGTTTGTCGGGTTTTTTTTTCCCCTAAACAAGAGAATTACAGCAACCCTCGCTACCATGCCCAGGACTTCTCCTCCAAGACTAGCTTATGTACTTCAAGCCCCTGGCTAGCACCCACGGCTTCCCAAACAGGGAATTAGTCTGACCTGGTCTGCCCTCTGTACATGACACTTGAGCTGCATTCACAGGCTGGGAAGGGGACTCAATGGCTGAAAGGAGCATTTTCTTGAGCAGAAGTGTTTTATATGAAGTGCTACAGGTTTTCCAAGTAGAGCCTCTTAGTGGGGGAATGAAAGAAAGAGGACAAATGCCCACAGTAGAACTTCCATGCCACAGCTATTGTGGCCTGAAATGTCAGAGCAGCTCTAATTTACCAGGCAGGCTGCTTCACAGCACTCACCTTATAGGGGCTTAAGGCTGCCCGGCACCCACCTACACTTTCTTTGTGCTTCTCAGAAGACAAAAAAACAAAAATCCATTCTAATAGGTTTTTTCTGACCTATAACAGGAAACATCTGACACACACCTAAGACGTATCTAACATACTTTTATCTCATGCCACACAAAACAGCACTCGATCTGGCTACATTTACCTGGATGACAAAACAAGCTGGAGTTGCGTGTTCTGTCTCACCGTGCTCAGTACCCTCAGCTACGACACTTCACCATACTTTACTACACTTGCTTACCAGTTTGAAAAAGTAGCGTGTCCTAGCACTCACTGCACGCATACAGATATCTGGGACTGACGAAGGATGGTTGCCAAGGGGAATCTCCTGAAGAAGCTGATTACGCTGGCACACTCTGAAGGCATTTCACACAGCCTGACAAGCTCGAGTTTTATGCAAGGTGCAACAGGCGCTTCCATCTAAAAAAATCCACTTAGTGGAGGGGACCAGTGACCACTTTTTATCTATGGTTTAGTGTCCTGAATGCCTGCCTAGGAAATGGGGATCCACTATTCCAGCACAGTTTCTACCAGAAGTTCAAAGCCACCCAGCAAGTCTTACCAGATGCCCGATTCAGCACACTGTCTTGCTTTGCACTAGGCTGCTGCTACCCAGGGTCTCAGTGCCTCGAGATTAGGTGTGGATGTCCTGAGTGCCGTCATGCTGGCTCACAGGATCCGGCCCTCAGCAGCTTGTTGCTCTTTTTCCCCCTTTGTTGCCACTGAAGAATCAGACCCTTAATCTTTTACCCAAAAGTATAACCAAGAGTAAAGGCTTGAGATTTGTAGTGGGGATGTTGGCTACATATTTTGTTTCTTTCTACGTGTGGATCTGCACCCAAGTCTGCAGATTGGGACAAAAATATGGATCGCATTCTGTTTTCACAGTAGTGCAAGCCCAGACTAAGCACTGACTTAATACGTTTATTTGAGATATACAACTGAGTAAATAAAAGGACGTAAGCCAAAATAACTCTTTGATTTACAAATTTAACTTCTTTAGTTTATGATTTTTAAACTCCCTAAAAATTAGAAGTCACATATTTTTGATATGCAAACTGAATTCCAGGTTGTTTAGCATACTTAGCTTAGGAAAAGTGGCGCCTTTATATTTAATTATAAAATAAATTATTTTTGTTGCCTAAACGCACTGCTTGAAAGCTTGATTTTTTTTCTGTTAGCAATATTGCCAAATCTTATTTTCATCTTCAAACAGAGCTTTTACTGTTTTACTTAAAACTCCTGGAAGCAATCACAATTCAAACTTTTACATATGCTTCTATGCAAAACACAGCAATGACAAAAAAACTTTAAAAAATGTAATATTTCTTCCAAGCCAGAAAGGTCATTTGGAACTGAGGTGCCCAAAATTACTTACTGGATTTGGCTCACTAGAATAATTCCTTCTGCACGTAGCTACAGCTTCCTCCCTCTTGTCCTCTTTTTCAGATATAAAGGCAAGCTGGGGCTGCATGAATTATTCACACATCTCGCTCCCTGTCATAATGTTTATGGAAAGATCACAGCTCTTCTCTCTTCACTTAACTAGAAGCAGGCATACCATGATGATGCCTGCTCGAGTTTACTGATGTACGATGGATGAATGTCCACCCACGTAAGTGTGTCGTGTGCTTGTAAGAGGACAAGGAAGGACACGAAGGACATGTAAGAGGCTGCACACAATCTCGCATCACGTGATGAAATACATAGCCATTACAATGAAGACAGACACTCACTGATGAGCACGTCTCAGGATGAAGTCATGTTTGGATACGTCACTTGAATAAAACAGACTGCTCTTATCAGCTGATTTGACAGAAAATAACTACATTTTGGTCTTATATGATTATACCTCATTAATTCCCCACGTTCTCTCCTATCATACACGAATCGAATCACCCCACCTCAAAATGAAAAGAGGATCTGACAAGCAGACAAAGACAAGAACAACCCACAATACCAAACTGTTTCTGTATGAGAGCTAGAAAACAAATGTAAAATTATGAGTAGCAGTACCCAAATGATTATACACTATTTCTTGCAAAACAAGAACTGATTGAAATCTAAAGAAACAATCAAATAACAGGTTTAAAATAAAGAAAAGGTAGGGAAGGGGGAAGGGGGGAGAAGAGTTCCATCTCCCCACCAAGACTCATTTACATACTGCAACTCAAACTCATTGCTGTGGAAGACTGTGGAGGCAAGAGCCATAAACAGCCATAATAAAGAAATTCGGCAAACTTGGGGTGGGTGAGTATATAACTGGATGATAAACTTGGCAGGCTAGAGTTGCCGTGTCCCAGCCCTAATCTGCTGCCTGATGGAAAACAAAGGATAAAACTGGAAAAAAAAGCATCTCTCCACTTCAAACGCAGTCCTTCACTATTCACAACACAATCAGATAAAATACTAATCCAGATGGACTTAAGCATGGTATTTCTAATGCTTTTTTGTACTTGTGGTCAGACCGAAGAGGATTTTGGCATGCCATATGTCCTGGTTTCAGTCAGGATAGAGTTAATTTTTGTCCTAGTAGCTGGTATAGTGTCATGTTTTGGATTTAGTATAAGAAGAATGTTGATAACACACTGATGTTTTCAGCTGTTGCTAAGTAGTGTTTAGACTAAGTCAGGGACTTTTCAGCTTCTCATGCCCAGCCAGCAAGAAGGCTGGAGGGGCACAAGAAGTCGGGAGGGGACACAGCCAGGGCAGCTGACCCAAAGTGGCCAACGGGGTATTCCATACCATGTGACGTCATGCCCAGTATATAAACTGGGGGGAGTTGGCCTGGGGGGGATTGCTGCTTGGGAACTGACTGTGCATTGGTCAGTGGATGGTGAGCAACTGCACTGTGCATCACTTGGTTTGCATATTCTAAATCTTTTATTGTTGTCATTTTATTATTATTATCATTATTATTTTCTTCTTTTTCTGTCCTATAAAACTTTCTTTATCTCAACCCACAAGTTTTACTTTTTTCCAATTCTCTCCCCTGTCCCACTGGGTGGGGAGAGTGAGCAAGCAGCTGTGTGGTGCTTAGTTGCCAGCTGGGGTTAAACGATGACACCATACTGTATGTGACTGTACAAAGGTACGCTGCTTGGAGGATCAGGTACACCAAAGGAAGATCATCTACTCCAACCTCCTGCATGAAGTGGCCATTTTCATCTATGTATCTCAGCACCAAATAGAACATCTTAGAAACATAAAGGCTCCTACCTGAGAGCACCTAGACTTGACAATCAGAATGGATGCTACAGTCACCATTTCCTTTGACAGTTTATTCCAAAGATCACTCACTCTCACAGTGCCGAAGGAAGAAAAAAAAAAAAAAAACCAACACCCAAAACAATGTCCCCGTCTTTAGTTTTTAATTTGTTGTGCCTTTTACCATGTTACATTTTTTCTTTTCTGAAGATTTCTACCTGCTTTTTCCAGCCATCTTTTGATCTGCAACTCTTTAAGACTCTCACTAGAAGCTATTTTCCTCTTATATCTATGTAACTGTCTATGTAACTGTTACATAGATTCTATCTAACAAGTGCATTCAATCTTAATTACTAGAAGGCATATCACAGTTTTCTTTCAAGTATCATGAGTTTAAAGTCTCATTATTTTGCTTTGCTGGACTCATGATTTTTCACATTTGGGACCGCCAGCATTTTACTACAGCTGAGTGAAAAAAGTTTTCGTATAGGATGTAGAAGATATCAGTGACATAGGAAGTACTTCTGCAACAGTAATATATGTTTGTTTACTGCTGTCCCTATCTTTATAGGTTGACATATTATAGGCCATATAAAACACTTGCAATTTATTACTAAGGCCATTTGAACTAGCATGGTATGACAGTTAAACTATTCTTTAAGTTAAAGTTTCCAGGCTTTCAAGAAGACATTTTCTCTAATGCTTTGTTTCTGCTAATGCTCATTGCCAATCATAAATACGAGGCCTGACAAGATCAGGATTATTATGTTGAAAAATCAAGGCACTCCATTGGATTTGAAGTAACAGTTTTAATAAATTCCTTTACACTTTCCTTTCTAACAAAGTTAAACAGCCTTTTGCTGTAAAAACATGAATGAGGAATACAGGGATTGCATTCAGTGTTCCTCATTTGCCATATTTTCTATGAAACTATCACTTGGAGCGTTGGGGCAGAAAACTGCACTTCAGGTACAGATCACCTGAGTTTTTCTGTAATCATGGTCTACTAAAAGCAACTTTTTTTTATTTAAAGCAGAGAGTTGCATTATGTTATACTTCACAGTTTGGGGCAAACTGTGAAAAGAATAAGGTAACTGTGAAACACTTCTGGCTCAGATGAAATGAACAAGTGTGAGAGAGGACTCGGGTCTCACTTCTCCACTCAATAAAACATTTATTAAAGAAGGATGACAATGAAGCAGGCGGGTAGAAGCAGGAGTGAAAGAGACTCCAACTTTGGCACCTGAGTTAGCAGAGCACAGGCAATTGATTCATTGGCACTACCACAAAAGTCTCTTGAGTGTATCTAAAGGTACATTTGCGAACAGTCACATTTAGTTATGGAACAAGTTATAATCATGCATGTACTTCAGCCTGTGCACATCTGGGAATAAAGACCTGCAAAGACTACTTAAAGGTATCAGATTAATAAAAGGAATAATAAAAGGAAGGTTAAGCTGATTACTTCTGCCTCATGCATACCTTTATCAACTTTTATGCTATGAAGAGATAGGCAATGCAATACAGAGCTTTAAGTAAGAGAAGCCAAAGTTAGCTCAACTCAGCCTACTATTCATCCACATCAGGCAGAGTGGACACTGTGATTTGACCATATGGCGAGTCAGGCAGCTAAAACTTAGAATAGCTAAATGAAGACACAATTTGGGCTCAAAAATATGTTTCTTCTAAATAAAAACAGTTCTCCTCCTGATAACGCACATTTACTGCACTCTACTATAATAGATTTCAATAGTATAATTACATATGACTATACAGACTTAAACCCTCGATGTCTACAAAATATTAATAAACGTAGGAAGTGTATATCCTGGAGTCTTAACATACACCTAGGTATGATATTCTCATCAAGACTGTAACAAGTATAATAACCAGCTCCTGAAAAACAGCTTATCAGTCTTCAGTTAGAGTCTCTCATCCACATTTATCCAAGTTGGTAAGAAAGTTTTGGCCTTTGTATAAAAATAGGCAGTTAACAACAAATTGGAAATAAATACTTATACAAGACTCTATTTCCATTTTAAATTTGTCTTCCCCACAATTCTGTATTTTCTAAATTGTAACTGACCTAATGGAAACCAAACCATAAAATTAGAAGAGATTATTTCATGGAAAAAATGTGAGTAATTTTACTTCACCTATAGCTGAATTGTTAGCTGACAGTTTTAAGTACACAGTAAATACCTCGAAAATAATAATACATATTTAAAAGGATCCATGTGTGTATATAGACATAGACACATTTTGCCTGTGTGCATGTCTGTGTTTGTGTGTCTATATAAAAGGGTGGAAACAGCATAATTATATTCTATAGACAGACCTAAATTAAGCAACAGCATCCGGATACAGAACAATACATTAAAATAAAACTATATGACCTCAGGAAATTCCATACTAATATTATCTCTCCTTTAATTCCACTGTATTAGCACTGAATGGGAATCAAGACAACAGCTGGTGTTAGGCATCAGATGCATTGATCTAATTCACAGTTTATTTTAAAAAAATTAAAAATATATTTTAGACTCTCTCAGCATAGAATACATTATATAGTGTTTCTGTTAATCTTAGTTTCTGGCTACATGTTGCTGGTGCTGTAGGAATAATTGGACAGCAGTCCCCATCTCTTCCCTGCTGCTCCTTTTCTTTATCCCTTTTACCTTCTCCTTCAGCCAGTTGCTATTTTTAACTCAGCACCAACCAACGGGATTTAAACATTAAGCAAAGCTTTAGCAACACACACTTAAGCACACACTTATTTCATTTAATGCTCCCCCCCCACCCCCAATCAGTATGCCCACTTAAAAGTGGTAACTTTTAAAACTTGAAATTTCTGAAGAAACCTTGAAACTGTGGCTGATGAGGTCACGTCATGTATTCCTTGTAGGAGCCTGTCTCTGTCTTAGTTACAACAGGAGTCCAGACAGTGTGACTCAGTTGCTTAACCTTTAAGCAGATAAAGTGAGATAAAGCCAACCAATAATCACAGATGTTAAGAATTCTAAAGAAAACATGCCTCCTTCAAGGCAGTAATTTCTGCTCTAAGGCTATTTTTGCATAGGACATTGCAAAGTGAAAAGAAAATGGGCCCTCGCAGGGCCCCCCTTAACAGTACCACTGTGATGTGAAGTTATTGATCAACAAATGTCCTAGACTACCACCAAAAAACCTGCCCACCTCTACTCTTTCTACTCCCAACTGCTTATTCCTGTCCTCCTACAAATCCTTGTCTCCTGTGCAGACACAAGCATACGCAAAGCCAAGAGGTAAACCCGACTGAAAAAGTGTTCCAAGCAAGTACTCCTTAACCCTCACACCTTCCCCCCATGCAAGCTGTCATGCAGATCTTGTTCCCAACTCGGTTCCCCATGCAGATCTCCACATACTTCTACTGGCACTTGGGAAGGGACAGCGCAGGGGACAAATAAGCAAGTTGGTGATGGGAACGCTGTTTGGGCTAGCGGCAGCAAACTACAAGGGTTTAAGTGGTTAACTTCAGCTGGGACTGCTCCACTTTCTCCACTTATAAGACCTTGTTTCTAGCTCTTTATTCAAAGGTTTTGACAGACTTCAACCTGAAGCTTGATTTTGCCACTGGGGAACTGTCCTAATGCCCATTTCTTGCCCACATTAAAATAGTACAGCCTCCTCAAAGAAGATTTGTAGCATCTTAAACTGACAGGGAAGTATGATCTGGAGGGATAGAGAAGAGATAGAAAAAACAGAGAGTGCTTCAGGGGCATACTTTATAATTTTCAGCAAAATTTGCCCAACAAATAAGCATTACAACTTAAGAATTTCCAGTAAAGACTTTGGCAGGTTGCTCTGCTAAAACACAAAAAGGTTTAAGGAATCATCAGTACATGTTCCCTGAAGCTGGCAAACAAGACTTGCTGTGCAGGTACAGCTCTGGTCTGCAGCAGGTCATGAAGCAACAGCAGTGAGGTTTTTCTTTCGTGTACTCTCAGTGATTCCAGAGCAGACAGCTAAAAAAGAAAAACTTGAGTGTAAAGGAACAGAGAGCAGAAAAAGGCTCAGTCTGTCCTCAGAAGAAAGTAAGAAAAAAGGAAGGACACAGAGGGACCAGAGCTACAGTCTGCAGCTAAAACTTGGATCTCACGAGAAGAGGGTGGGAGAAATAAGAGAAGAATGCTGTGATCCGAAGCTAGTGAGGGAGATGGAGGAGAGAGACACAGACTGAAGAGGGACCTGGGTTGGCACTGAATTTGCTATGCAGAGACAAAGAGTCAAAGGAATCAAAGAGCTGTGACAGCCTGGTGCAGCTTTGTTGCCATTCATTCACAGGAGAAAGAGCAATTAAAGGTTAGGAGGACGGGTACAGACAAGGGAAGGGAGAGATCAAATCATTTCAGTTTGATGAAGAGGAGAAGCAAGTAGTAGAGAAAGCAGCAAGGAACGAGGGAGAGATTTAAAACAAGGAGCTGCTCAAAAACACAAGGTGAAAGACAGAAGCCTAAAGGTACAGCCTGCTGCCCCCCTTGGCTATTTTAGCATTTACACAATACTGCCTTGAATGGGAAAAAAACACCCAAAGGTCTTAAGATGTGGGCTTCCATCTCTACAGCTGGATCGGTTTCTTTATGAATTCACAGCTCTTAAATTAGGTTCAGCATGGCTAGCACA
Organism: Pandion haliaetus; assembly: GCA_013401275.1. Classification (NCBI taxonomy): domain Eukaryota; kingdom Metazoa; phylum Chordata; class Aves; order Accipitriformes; family Pandionidae; genus Pandion; species Pandion haliaetus. The sequence goes on along the minus strand of VYZV01035732.1, from coordinate 17,868 downwards.
TGCTGTGGTGAGGGAGGTGGAAGCCCTTTGCTGGTGCTGCTTACCACCTCCCCATACCAAGCCCCATTCAGTCAGATGGAGGAACCTGGATGGAGGATAAGAGCCAGCTGGGACATGGGATGACAGTGAGGAGCGGATAAGGGAAAAGGCAGCACTCCTGACGCTCTGGGAAACTGGTCACAGGCCCATGACCACTGAAGACTGTACCCTCTGGACTCTTGATGATAAAACTGCGGGCATTTTTCTTGATCTTTTCCATGTCCCTGAACATCAGGCAACTACAAAATGTACTAGAAGAGCATCACAAAAACCAGGAGGTTTTTAACTCTAGCACTGTGTAACTTCCAAACATTTGATTTTTATTGAAGTAGCAAACTGTAGTGTATGTATTCATATACTACATAGGTTTACGGTTGTAATGCCTGTCAATACTACTAGATTTACCTTGGTTCTAGACTAGCGTATTATTTATGTCGAATGACAGCAATATATTGATTATAGATCTTCATATCGTAGCGAGAGAAAGGTTTCCAGACACCCAACTCGTGTCACTGAAAATCCAAGTACAAAGTAGAAGGTAAACAATATTTGCTTATATGCCCTTCTATTAGTTTAGTAGGGATCACAATCGCTTTAATTACAGTAATTCTGTAGAAATAATTTTGGACAACTACTTCCATTTCATGTTAACACAAATAATAACCCACCAAAGGATGGGCTTACAAACTGTCAGCGTAAGTTTAGCTGCTCATGAACTGCATGGATTTTGTTGCAATAATTAACCTGTTTACAAATACGTCATTAACCAGATCACACTCTCGCTACACAGAACACACTCACTGCGCTATCTAATCACAAAAGCTGAGTTGGAGCTTAATAGTTGATCCTGGGCCACCTTCTGCAGGAAGCATAGCTGACTAGTTAAATCAGCAATGTGGTTCAGTATTACCAGTCCTTCACTTTAATATTACTGAATTTTATACATATGTAAGGAGAAAAAAAAAGTACAAAAAAGCAAAATTAGTTTGCTTAAGACCTAAACGCCCTCATTACATGCAAAGATTAAATGAAAAAAACACTTATTGTAATAAACTGTTCACATTGGCAGTCACAGTTCATGAGAATGTGTTTGTGAGGAGGTAACACACCCACTAAAGAATCACTGCAACCAGGTATGACTACTCCTAATTAATTTTCTACACAGTAAAGCAAGATCAGTCACTAGAATTGATTTACCCAAAGTGTTTTACTTAACATTTAAAAGTACTTACAAGTAAACTGTTGCACAGCCACTAAATTCCAACATAAATCCATGCTGCTACCAAAAGGAGTAGCCTTGTCTTACCCCTCCCATACCAGCTTTTCCAACACATGTAGAGGGAGGAGTAAGAACTGGGGGAACAGGGACAGGCTTCTGGCTGTAGCACCCCTTCTGTCAAATTTATCCTGCAAGCACAGCCTTATTTACCATAGCCCAGATGCAATACAATAACTTGTTACTCATATACACTACCTTCTTCAACTACCATGACTGGACCTAGAAATTGCTATGACCAATTACACCTTTATATCGGTGTTGCTTACAGCAGCATAATTATACTAGAAAATCAATTTATTGAAGACAACTCTCAAGTAAAAACACAGCAATTTCAGTAACAAAAAAATTGAAAAAAGGTAAACCATTCATCCTTCCCAGGTACAGCTCTGCCACAGTTTGGAATGAAATAAAGTGTCCACAAAGAGGGTGGTAGAAATTTCTCATACTGTCATGATCATCACTGAGAACAGCCAGAGAGGTTGTGGGGTTTTCTTGTTTGTTTTCTTTCAATTTCCTAGAAGACTTTGAAGGCAACATTAAGGTCCAGCTAAAGCATTTCCATTTCAGAGTATCAGGATGCTGGCTGCAAAGTATTCCTGATTTTATGAAAAGACATGGGAAAATAATTGGCAAGCAGTGGATAAGAGTAGTTCTGCTTGAAATTCAGTCACTTTAATGATTATTTAATGATTACCAAAACAAATGTTTATTAATTCCATTTTTCTTTCAAGATTCCTACTCAGCTATCAGTGCAAGTTTTAGAAGATAAGCAATTAATTCCACATCTTAGTAAGAGTTTGCATTTACTTAAATTCCTCAACATTGCACTAACTCAAAGTGGAAGGGAAATTCCTATTCTAATGAAACCAGTTGGCTAATGAACACACCCTGCTCTGGCTCAGAATAAGCTTTCTTTTTAATAGCTTCCTCATTAGGCAGTTGAAAAATTAAAATATATAAACAGTGATTATAAAAATGTAAGTCTTTACCAGAGTATGTGTTAAACAGTCTATAAGTTAAGGCCTGTATGACAATACATGTAACAGGGATTTTGAGGAATTCATTGTGCATGTTATTTATGGAAGGGAAGAGTATAAAATCAAAGCTAAAGACAGTTTTCACAGTTGTAATAAAGAATATGCAGAATAATAGCAGAATTCCATAGGTTAGTACAAACATGCAACAAATATCTAGAAGAAAAAACCTGATTATTATCCAGAATGTCAATTTTATTCAATATATCAGTTGTTAGATAATATTTCTAACATAATAATGGACATTTAAACATATATGCCTCTGTAGGACCCTTAGCAAGATGTACAAATTCCTCAGAGCAGCACATGGTACTTCTCTAATGAGGCAGAGGCAAGATGTCCCAACATTACAAAGAAGGAGCAATGAATGCAAGGAGCTAAAAAAAAATCCAAGCCCTAGATGACTTAATTTTTTTCAGGAGAAGACAGAAGTTTTTAAAGGGGTAACGCTGGATGTCTGCTAAAGCTCATATTATATAATCCTTATCTAAAAGAGTTGCCCTTAATTCCCTTATCTTCTCCCTCCTCCTGGAAGAGGCAAGAAGGGAATTAAGGGAAATTTGTGACCCAGCTGTTCAGGACTCAACTTTACTACCTTCCTCTAAATATTCCTGCAACTCTTCCCATATTTTTCTGTGGAGTGGGGCACCAAGAGCAAGACAGGACCTCCTGTTGTACTCCTATACTCAGCACTGCACTTGTGTTCACCAAGTGATATTTGGAAGATGGAATTCCCCAAAACCAAATCCATAATAAGGGTTCCAGGCACCATAAGCATCTCAAAAGAGCTACAGATTTTGATTCTGACCTATAGGGAAAATATTGCCCAAAGCTGGCAAAACCACAGGCAGGCAGCAACTGAAGAGAAACCATGCATGTAATAAAGCTCTAAGGATGAAAATAAAATCAGCCTCTTAATGAAGGGGGTGGGAGAAATCTGACATTGGACCCAGTCCCTGTTGCCAATATATAAAAAAGTGCATTTGTATTTGATTGAAATATAGTGTGAAAGAATTAAATGACACATTCATGTTTCTTCTTCAGTTTGGTCTTTGAAAATTTCAGGACATGTAGCCCAGATCCCAAAAAAAAAAAAAAAATTTGCTGTTTATTAAGTGCTGAGAATAACTTGTGCCTGCGTAACACAAAAGATTCAAAGAAGAGAGAAGTAGAGAATATTAACTGTAGAGTAACTGGCCACTATCATAAGAGACAACAAAAAAATGTTTTTACAAATATGTTAACAATAAAAAAGAGAGCCAAGGAGAATACCTATCCTTTATTGGATACAGAGGGGAACATTGCCACCAGAGATGAGGAAAAGGCTGAGGTACTTAATGCCTTCTTTGCCTCAGTCTTTAATAGTGAGACCCACTATCCTCCGGGTACTCTGCCCCCTGATCTGGAAGGCAAGGATGGAGAGCAGAATATAGCCCCCATAATCCAGGAGGAAGTAGTTAGTCATCTGCTACACCATCTGGACACTCACAAGTCTATGGGACCAGATGGGATCCATCCAAGAATACTGAGGGAGCTGGCGGAGGAGCTTGCCAAGCCACTCTCCATCATCTATCAGCAATCCTGGTCAGCAGGGGAGGTCCCAGA
>VYZV01035731.1:162618-188102 GCA_013401275.1 Pandion haliaetus | reverse complement strand
CAGCTGTGCCCCCTCCCAGGTTTCTGTGAAAATTAACTCTATCCCAGCTGAACCCAGGATATTTTATGGGTTTTTTTATTGGTATTTATTTTTCTCAGGTTTAGGTCATAAATATGCCCTGAGATCTGAACCAAACGAGTTCCCTGCAAGTCATGGTGTGGGTTTTCGCTCCTTCATGTTCAAATGTTGGGTAATCCTTAGATTGTTTTAAAAAGTGTTTAAGCATACAGCTTGTAAAGTAATGTCAGTGTTTGAGATCTAGGGTGGTTAATAGTTAATGATTTTCTTCAATGTATCAATAACATTAGGAAAAAAACCAAGGCTATTATAAGTTGGTTTTTTTGCTATCTTTTCCTCTCTCTAATTACAGGCTTGATACACGTTTTATTGTTTAGGTGGCGTGATGGACTTTGGTCAATAAGAGCAGGAAATGACAGGGACAAATGTTTACTGTCTGCTACACCCCTCCAATGGGTGGGGTTTTCCAATGGGAAAACAAAAGTAGGAACAAAACTTTTTTTTTTTTTTTCACCTTCATTTTCCTCTTTGTCAGGTGGGGATGAGTTCATTACAATGAAAATTAGTTGGAAGAGGCTCCATTTGTGGTTCTCCTTATGAAGAACATGGGTACATCTAGAAAGACTAGATTTCTTTGTACTTGGGAGATGAGGAAAAATTGTGGCAAAGGTATCTGTCATTCTTGTGGCGAATGTAAGATGTTTTATGATCAGTGGCTCAGGGGGTTACATATATACTTATGAGGGCAGTGGGAAAAGTAAGATGCTGGATGCTGAAAAGTGGGGAGATTGGAGTTCTGTCAAAGAAAGGAGCTTTGCAATGATCGTATTCAATGGGGAACACTCTAAACCATTGACTGCTCTGTAGCAATTCTGGGTGTCTTGCAGGGAGTCACAGTGGTAGCAGAGATTGTCTTGGCATCTTATAATGGCTAATAAGTCTAAGAGAAGAAAAGCATTTTCTGCATTTCTGCAGCTATTCACCAGTGCTCCGCTAATGTTGCAGGAAACTCCTAGTTGTTAATATTGCTAGGAATGCTTCCCCCCCACCCCGCCACATTGCAAGCCTGAGTTACTACTGTGCTGGCAGACAGCACACTTGGCACCAACAATAAAGGCAACACTAGAAAGATGCGTACTTTAGGAATCTGTATGTCAGGAGAAGATTTCTTTAGCTGGAAGCTGATGCCACGGTGGAGTTATGTCTGTTTGAATTGAATAAACTGGCATTTAATTGAGTTTTCAGAAGACCACAGATCTCCTCTACTGGAAAAAGTGGGTGTTGTAGGAAACTAGATATAGCCATGCTAATTCTCGTAAACCTCTCAGCTTCTTTCCATGCCCCTAAACATAGGGTTTGCAATCCCTAATGGGGTATGAAGACACTGCATTGAAGTGGCTTTACTTGGCGCTGCGTTAAGACATTCTGGTGCCTTGAGCCATAACGCAACTTGATTCTGGCACGGTCGCTGTACTGCAGTTGGTGGAGGAGGGCTCCTCTTATCATATATGCAGAGTTAAGAGCTTTTTATCCTAGGACTAATAGCAAGACAGTATCTTCACCTTGGAGCACCAGGGGGGTACATGCATGGGGCAGTATACTGATTATGATTACCTTCTTTTTAATAAATATTTTAACCTCATTAGTTACCTTACGTATTTTTAGATTTCACCCCAAACATCTGGGTGTGGAATTAGGTTACTGGGAGGTAAGGTGCTGCTTGAGTGACTACTCTTTCAGCTTTTTCTGCAATTAGGCAGACCATGTTTTGCACTTAGTCGCTTGACAGGTTTTAATCGGGAGAACCAGAAACTTGTCCTGTTTGAAGTACTGACACTGTATAATTTAAACAACTGGACCTTTAGATGTTAGTATACAGATCTTGCACTTTAATCTGATTGTGAATCAGCTGCCTTTGAACTGAGCCTTGAGGTAATGCTTTTTGGTCTTTGTCAGCTCAGTTGGACTTCTGACAGCTATTGAGAAAGTTGAGAAGAGGATTGACTTTGTCTGCTCTGATCTACTGAAACTTTTTATCTCTTCCTTACCTCATCTGGGGCAGCTGAGGACTTTATTTGGAGTCTGAAAAAAAGAGGATTAGGTTATTTGAACTGACTGGAAAACCCTGCTGGACTTAGGAGGTTCAGCTTTAAGGCTGCCCAGATGCTTGGGTCAGATCTAGGCCAGCTTGTTACCAGCAAGGCAGCTCTTTGTATGAAGAAGTGGGGCTGTTGGTGGATAATCTTAAGGTTTCAATTTGATGTAGAGTGTGTAAACACATAGTCTCCCTTGCAGCCAGATGGATCATCTCTCTGTCTGTGCCATCGGCATCTGCCAACGGCAGCTGTGACTTGGGATGCGGAGGTGAGCAGTCCCTAACAAATGTTTTTCCAGTGGGTGCTGCCTGTTAGAAATCCTGCTGAGAAGCTTGTTCTTTCCTCCTCCTGAACAGCCTGGACTTCGTTTAAAAAAAAAATGCTGCAGTGGTTGGCTTCTCTCTTGTGTCAGGTTTGGGGGAAGACTGGATTTGGCTAGTAGGGGAGACATAAACAATTCTTGGAGTATTTTTGTTCCTGATTCAGGAGTGGGAAGCAGTTCCAGTTGGTATTGTCCCTATTAGGATGAATTCTTAGTTTTTAATGTTTAGCAGTAGGTTTTGCTTAGGTAAAACATTTACTTTTAGGTTAAAAATACCAAAGAAAGGAAAAATAGCTTGTCGGCTATGCATACATCAGCAATAAATGCAGCCTATAGAAGTGGATCTATGGAAGGAAGCTGGCGCTGAGGACCCTACATCTGCCCTGTGTGTGTCTGAAGGGCTTTTACATTAGATCAGTTCTAGGTAAGCCCTGCGGACCGACTGCCTGTTAGCTGCTGTTTTGTGCTAGATGTACTCACTGAATGCCTCTTCTAATTTAATTTCCTCTGAAGGGAGTCCAGGTCATATGCTGTGAGACTGTGCTGAGCTACAAACCAAAACACAGTAGGGTGAGGTGAGTTGGGAGACTGGCTTTAAAGGACCTCTCTGGTCATAACTAAAATGGAGGTGGTGACACCTCCGTCGTCAGCCCTGCTGACACCCTGCACAGTGGGTTTGGACAGCTGGCTTGGCGGGGCCGTGCTCCAAGGCTTAAACTGAGCCTTGGCCAGTATTCTCTGTCCAAAGCTTTGATCCCACACAGGAAGGGAGTGTCAGAGAGTGGATTGATTCTGCATCCAAAAGGTGTGCTTTGCTTGTTAACTTTGGATTGATACTTGAACTTGATGGAGTGTAACTTCCGTAGACAGATGATGAACAGAGGCGTGTTTTAGAGGCTGGGTTGCCTTCTCAGGCAGTCAGATTTTGCAGTGATTTCAAACAGTTAAAAGTTGCTTTAGTGCCATCAATAGCCATGATCTTCCACAGCAAGTGATGAAATTGTTTGAAAGGCCAGGAAGATACTGCCGATTCTTCTACCTTGTAACTTGATTAACACTCTTCTTATTCCTAAAAACTTGAGTGTTTCCCAAAGGTATCTGCCCCATGGTTTGCTTATCAAGTTTGCTAAATAATGTATTTCAAAATCAATGTCTTTAAAGTAATACATTCCTTGTGGGGGAGTTACTTTTAGAGTTAAAGCATTAAAACCGATAGAACCACCATCTTTTGGTGGTGATCCTGGCATAGGTTGGTTTTTTTTTCTCTGTGTAGCTTTGTTAGGAGTTTGTTGTACTTTCTCTTCTTGGCTCAGTCTCTTCAGTGATAAGAAAGGAGATGTATATTTTTTAAAATCATGATATCAGACATAGTTAATATTGGTTTAGAGAGAGGAGACCAGAATGTGTTTTGAAAAGGCACAGAAAGAAATAGGAAGTTTGGTTTCTAGTTAAGTATTTGCTCTTTTAGTTAAAGAATTGCAGCATGCTTGTTGGCCTGATTTTTTAATTTTTTTTTTTTTTTTTTTTTTCCCCATGAGGAAAAACAGTGTGACATATCACCAAAGGTGACTGTTTTACTTTAAAGCTCCAGTTCCAGATTCAGGTAGTTACTTATGCATCTCAGATTACATTATAAAGAAAAAAAAAGTAATTTGATTACAGCTTTTTTTATGTCTTTGCTGGAGACGTACAGCTTTTTAGTAGCTTTCTGAATGTTTTTTAGTAGCTTTTGGACAGTAAGTCATAAATAACTCAAGTTTCCTCGTTTTCAGTGACATAAGTCCATCAAATCCCTAGATGTGTTATGAGAGTCTTATGGCTGATCCTCTTCTAAACACCTGCACCTGATAGAGGTTTGTACGTCTATTATTTGCATCTCTGAGGTCATAGGTAAATATTATCTCAGCTTTGTTTATTTTTACTTCCTTAGTAAAATTTGCTCTAAGGAAAGGTTACTTTCAGTGCAGTTCTGTGTCAATCCACCAGATGACACTTGATGCTTAAAGATGAGAAGATGAATGGTCTTGCATTAAAAATTCTGTATTTCTTTGTTGATTTAGAAAAGGAGTAAAATTCAGAACATTTTATTTCCAAAATATTTTCATATGGTACTTGTAAAATTTTAAGGGGTATGTGTATCAGAAATGCTTATATGCTCTACTTGTTGTCCTGTATACCCATAAGAAAAAAAAATTGAGGGGAGATGTTTTTACAAAGGCTTTGAACAAAACTGTGCAGAAGATAAAACCACAATCATCATTGCCTTTTGATGAACTCTTATTAGAAATGATACTCTTACTGAATGAGAGGTTAATGGTGGGAGCAAAGACACTCAGAGGGGTGTATTCTTACACTGTTAAGCTCATCAGAAGGGGAGTCGTTTTGTAATCCATTTGTGTGATGGAGTCCTGGTGCCTTTGCAGGCTTTACCATAACATTGACAGTAATTACAAATATGTAAATGGTTCAGACACAGCTTTGTCGATGCAAAATGTTCTTCAACACATACCTGTCTGTGCAAGCCAAGCTGTGATGTAAAACTAAGGGAAGGTTGTTCTGTTTTGTACCAATGCAGACCTGAACTCACTGTACAGCAACGGATTAAAATCCGGTGTTAGCATACATCTCCTTTGTGTATTTTTGTGTGTATAGAAAACAGAGTAGACAAATGAGCCAGAAAATTTTGGTGTAGCAATATTTCTTTTCTTAATTCAATAGAATAGTATGTTTTAAAGGGTTGTGGGTGATGTTTTTTATCAACCAGGACTCACACTGTCAGATACCAAACTTGGGGTGAGCACCAGAAGGCTTGCAAGTGATGAGAGAAGTGGGGCTCCGTCCCTTTGAGGCAGAGCCTGGAGGCGTGTACATCCGCAGCTTCACGGTCATACTGTATTTATCTCAGCAATACTTTTGTACAAGTGTAACGGTTTCTCACTGCTGTTCATCCTAAGAAGCAATTTATAGTTAGGGAGAGGGAAGTACAGGATGGGTCACATTTAGCTGTTCCAGTTCAAACTGTGTGGTGTTTATTAGGCTTATAGATGTGTAAAAAGGGTCGGTGGATGGTTTTTGAGTAAAATGAATCATTTTATATGAAGTAATCCCCCTCCTGCCAAATAACTTATTTTGTTGCACTTTTGCTTTTTTCATGTCTTTTTCTTTACCCTCTGCTGAAGATACTACTAAGGTGCTGTGCCTAAGCAATGTGATCAATTATACCGTGATTTTGGAAGTAATGTGCCTCACTTAAGGCTTTACAGCTTTAAGATGAATTTAACATTTTATTGATACTGTCTTTGAAATAATACAACTTAAGTAGCTAGCATGCGAACTATGTTTCTTTTCCCAATGGAAAACATAAATCTGTGGCTGTGCCTTACTTGTTTTCCAAGGTAACTTATTTGTATTTCCTTTTTTATTTATTAAGCAGCTGGTTTACCTTGCTCAGCAAAGTGTCTGCTTTGAGACCCTCAGTCCCGTGAAGCACTTTTGCTTTATGTGGCTATGACCTGCATTAGCAGTTCAAGTGACTTTCTCCAAGACACTTGACATTCTTGTTTCTCTTCTCTTGATGCCTTTCGTGATGATTAAAGGAGCCACAGTGTGCACAGACGTTTAACAGAGGCATTTTCAGTCTGTCGCATCAGGGTATGGTGCCAGGATTTGGGAATCGTACTGGATCGAATGAAGTAAAAACTGGGCATTTCCTGATGGATTTCTGCCCCGCCCCCAGGTTGGAAATTACCAAATCATGGCACCTGATGTAATTTCTCCAAAACACTTTGCACTTAAACGTGCTCAAGGTCCGGGCAATGGGGTGGTGGCAGCACCCATGGAGGTTTCCGCAGACCCACCAGGCAGGGTGACCTCCAGCGCGCCCTGGCTGCTGGCTTCACTAATGGAGCTGGGAGAGTGCAAAACATAGGATATCCTCACAGTCTTGTGCACTCAGTGCTGTATTTTGCTCTTTGAAATCACCTTTTCTGATGAGCAGTATAAAGTCTGAAGAACTTAGTTTTATGGGGAAATTTTGAAATCTCAAATTCAGTGCCAATATTTTTGTTTGCTTTATTTTTTAGTAAAAATTAATCAAACCCCGCACACATGCACACCTGATAAACCTAGTCTACCTTGTCTATTTTAATGCAATATAACCTATTACCCTCTCTCTGGACAACTAGTAAAGGGCAAGAAAATCTGCAGAACAGAAGTGAAGGGGAATGATATTTCTTGCTGAAGACCTGGGAATCATTTGCTTAGCCGATGTTTAAAATGAGTCTTGCAACTATTCTGCTTATAGATGTGTGTGTGTGTGTGTGTGTGTGTGTGTAGCTCATGGATTTATGCACATTCTTGATATAATGACTGAGTTCCCCTGATAAAATCTGCGATCAGTTAGTGACGTTACAGTATATATGTTGGCAAGCCCAACTGTGTTTGAAATCTGTCCTAACATTAATCTTGGGAAAATTGGGGATGGGTCATTTTCATTAGTGGACCCTTGCTGAGGAATTTAGTTCAGTCTGCACAGTTGGAAAGATTGGGTTGCTTCTCTGTTCACGACTGGTAATTTTAAGGAGCTGCAGATTTATGCTACGTGGCCCACCCTGTAGTTTCCACTGCCTTTTTCTTTTTTTCTTTTCCCTTAAGTTGAAGACAATACAGAGAAGGCTTGGAGAATTGCTCATGGATATTGACCTGGCTTAGTGATTGTTTTTTTTCTAAATGATTGTAGGGAAAAAAAAAGAGGGGGAAGGACTGGACACATGGAGCTGCAGGTACCTCCTGAGAGCAGACCAGAGTGGCAGGATGGGTGTCTTCTGGAGAGCTGCTTCTCAGAGCTGGATTAAGAGCTGCTGGAGCTGAAGGAAGGTGTGCATGGGTAGCAGCATTGTCTGTGAGCCTAGCAATTCCTTTAGCTAAGGTCCAGGTTTGTCATGTTCAACGTAAATGAACAATATTTTATTTATGGTTGCAGGATTTAAGCTGACTTTTGCAAGTCTACAATTCTACATTTTTCAGATGATATATATTGTCTTCAGCCCAGGCAGAAGTTCAAATGTTGTCTAGTTCAGTCAAAGGGTCAATCTGGGATCAGTTTGGAAATACAGTCAAGAATGGGTCACTTGTAAAGCTCTGTGACCTATCTGGGTGAGATGCTACAAGACCTGACTGTCAGGGTACCTCCATTTAGATGAGGTGTGGACAGCCCTAAACACAGCTTGGAAAGCTCTTAAATGACAGGAGGAACGTTAAATTTGTGTTTGGAGGGTTAGCAAAATTGAATTAAATGATTGGTACCCTTTGTAATTTAAATCTGAGTTTCCCTTTGTCTTTTATCCTATGCACAGACTAAAAACGTCCTCACCCTTCTTCCTGTTTTGCTTCCTCCACCGCTCATACTTGGGTAGTACATTAAAATAGAGGAATTCCACATCTGATTGCACAAAAGCTCAGCTGGGATGAAATAGTTTACAGGCCATGGTATGCATTTGTCATGTTCCCTGCTGCCCTCCATCTTCCCTTTCCATCTGTTATCCAAATCCTTTTTTTTTCACTTTCACTCTTTGTTCCTTTCTTTTCTTGTAATGCTTATGATCAACTCTTTTGTTACTCTTCAGTTTTGTCTCAAAACCCCATAACAGAATTATACCAAAAACATAAAGCAGTAATTCTTAGAGAAGCTGAACTTCTAAACTGTGTGTTCAAAGGAAGTTTGAAATTAGGCAATGGGAGTTTATGCATCCCGAATTAGAAGCAAAACTAAGTGAGCATGACAAATTTATTGATGATAAACCTCAGCTCTGGTTAAACATCTGTTGAAGCTCAACTTAATAAATTACAGCAGATTATTGCTGCCTGAGATGCAGTTACTGGGTGTTTGTGGGGCTCTGGAGGAGCCACATTGTGATGTGTTTGTGGGACCAGCAACGGCAATTCTGGGGTTCTGTCCACTGTGTGAGGCTTGCAGCAAGAGTTAAGAAAGACCCTTGTCCTTCTTAAAATCAAAGCAACTTGTTTCACTTTAAAAAAAAAAAAAAGATCCAGAATCTTCTCAGGGTGTACTACTGAAGGGGACAAAAGATAGCACATAAAACTTAATTTTCTTTTTGATTAAAGAGGATCTGAACAGATCCTGAATGCAGGCACAAGGCTGTGAAGTTCCAAGGGCAACAAAATGTTTAGCTTAATATGAACTTGATCTTACTTGTGCAGAAAATCGTGTTTTACAGGTTGGAGAAGAGTACAGCAGGACAACAGTCACACGATGGTTCAGTGAAGCTCTGGTTTAGTACCAGTGGAAATAACCCAGGGGCATGGGTAATTTGTTTGACTCCACAGTGCACACATTTTCTCACTGTGGGAAACCTGGGTATTTCTTGAATATGGTGTTTTGCCTTTCCTTGCTTCACTTGTGCCCTACTTTTTTTTTCCTGTAGTCCAAGAGGTTCAAGTTGCGTTGCATTTTGTTTTGTAACCGGTACAGTAGTTTTCCACCTTTTCCATACAGGGATCCTCTTTTTCATATTCATTTAGCGATATGGAAAGGTATTTCCTCGAGAAAGTGGGTTTCTTGAGCCAAGAATGCATTGCCAAATGCTTGTCTAAAGCATGTCATTAGTATGGACAAAACAAACGATAACTAGCCCAAATCCAAACCTCTTGGCAGCAAGCTAGAACAAAGAACTCTTTTGACTGTCTTGTGCCAGACATTTAAACCCATGCAAGAGACACTGCTTAAAAGAACAACCTTCAAAATAGAAGCCCTGGTTGCCATAAAATAGGCAAGTTAGTGCAAGAGAAGTGGGCCTGGTAATTTTACTCCTCAAGCCAGGATGTAGTTTCATGGCTATTTGAAAAACAACAGAACAAAAGTATATCCTTCTCTTGCAAATACCGAGCTTGATCTGGGCCCAAAGCATCTCAGGCTACGCTCTGGTCATGGAGCAGCGCTCCTCCAAACAGCTGTGCTCAGCGCCCCATAAGGATGCTGCAAAACAGCAGCTGGAAAAAATTACAGAATTCAGTCTGTTGATTTGTATTTCATTGTCTGGTTCCCTTAAGCAAAAACCTGCTAAATCTCAGCTGGGAGGTGATTGAATTTCTGTAATTGATATATTATTCCATGTCAATAGAAATGTTACTTCATAAAGTGCTTTGGGATTTTTTTTTTTAAAAGTCTTTTGTGTAATTGAACACATTCCAGAATCCAAGAAGAAGCCTCTAGAAACTACAGGCTTGAGTTGATGGTAATTTTACAGATATTTGTACAGGCACTGATTTTTGATTGCTGCAATACAGAAATTAATAGGAACACCCAGATTTTTTTTTTTTTTAATTTGTATCGGTACAGTTTTAACTTTTCCCTTGGTGTAGCAAGATGCTCTGATTTGCCATGCCAGGCAAGTGTGCTGCTGCTGGTTCTTGGCAGGGAACCTAGGTCATTTGTACCTCAAGCCTGGTAGAGAAATGAGCAATTGAGTGAATTGTAACCTTTCTTTTTACAGCAAAGGATAAAATGAAGGGGAAAATTAAAAAAATACCTTTGCTTTGTTTTACATGAGAGCATACACATGTACAGATAATTGCAAAAGCTGCAGAATAAAGCTTTGAATGCAAAAGCTTTTTTCATACATTGGATGTAGAGTAATAGTCCATACTAAAATTGCTAATATAATCATGGTCTTTTTGTTACTGAGCAAATATCCGCAGAGTAATTTGTCTAACACCATTTTTGTTGTTCCTGAATCAATTTGAAAACAGAGTAAGAGAAAGCAGAAGACCTCTGGGTCCAGTTGGGTATTTCATTAGAGGAAAGCAGTGTAATGTTCTGCCTGCCCCAGCAGAAGATGCTTGTGCTGAGCCTGAAACCAGCGCAGAGAAGACTCTCTTATTGCAGGGTTCTGTCACCTTTACTAGTGAAAAATAGCTGTTAATTAAATTAAATTAAATTAAATTAAACCTTTCAATTTCTTTGGCTAAGACTGCTATATTTTGGCATGTGGATGAGAATCGGTCCCTGTTCAGAGCATCCCATATTTACATATAGATCCTTATAAAAGTACGATTTCTGTTCTGTATAATACTACTTTGATATAAGTCTGTATATGAGCTCACCTGCCTCTTTGCATGTGCCAACAGATATCTTTGATAGTAATTTTTAATAGAGTTGTGAAAGTATATCCCATGTGCTTCCACTTCCGGAGGACAAGACCTTTCAGATGTTAAATCTTGTAATGGCAGCTGTGGAATGACCCTGCTTCAGCGTAGCATGAACAGGAAGCACATTCTTTGCAAGACTTAAAGTTTTGCTTGGAAGCACTAATTCAAATCTTTTAAGAGAATGATTTCTTTGCAAATATACTTACTGCTCAGTGCAAATGAATCTGTATGGTGGAATACTATGTTCTTTTTACTACTTCTTGCATGAAATGCTATTATGGTACTAACTTCTTTGCACGTTGTCTATTCTCTGCATGCCCTTTTTTTTTTTCTGCAGAATTGCATATTCTGTTTGCATTGGACCGTGACTAATGTACGGATTTTCTTTCTGTAGCGACAGTGATGTTCTGCCAGTGTTTTAGCAGGGGATTCCCACAAGAATTTCCCTGCCTCTCCTGTGTGCCAGTGAGGAGTTGAGTGCATCAAGAATACACGTACTTCATTTATTTACTTTGGGGAGTGGGAAAACAAAGGTTCCCATTTACTTTTTTTTTTCCCCCCTGAAACGATACTACCAGCTCAGTAGCTGGTGGCAGAGGGGGAGGCAACCCTGTCACGGGAGCCGGATAGGACGACCGTGCTCCAGTCCTGCTCATGCTGTGAAACGTTGGCAACACTTTCCTTTTTTTTTCTTTTTTTTTTTTTTTTTTTTTTTTTTTTTTTTTAATTTTCTTTCATTTTCAAGCATTCTTTGTTTGGACTGTGAACAAAGACCGTTTTTAGTAAGTATTTGTACAGTGCCTATCTCGCTGGGCTCTGCTTTCCTTTCGGATTGTTAGGTGCTTTTGTAGTAATAATAAAAATAGACACCGGTCAAACAAGCTGCTATCAAAGAGCTCTCACTAAGAGCAAGGGCTGGCATTCCCCATCCCAGATCTTCCAAAAAAAGTGTGAAATCCACAGAAATGCAGACAACAGGTTACCTACATCATACGTATACACGTATTTAGCTAATGGCAGAGATTCATTCTCCTCACTGCCTCTTCCCTTCCTTCCCCTCCCCACACCCTCCTGCATGCCTTGAAGCACATCCAAACGCTGCATCCAGCTTCAGTGCTGCGTGGAGGAGACCATAACCGCCCACTGGTGCACCGGGCGGAAGGCTCAGGGAACACTACCTCTGTGTTTTGTGGGTGGTGGTTTTGTTGGTTTGTTTGTTTGTTTTTTTCTGTGGGGAAGATGATATGCCTGTGACATCCTGCAGGACCAACCAGGATTTGGCGGGAGGATGAGTAAAAGTAGCTTTAGAAAATGCAGCCTCTAATGAAGGTGTCTGCTTGCAGCTTGCCACATGAGCTGTTTTGGGAAGGATCCATGGATTAAGTACCCCTCTTCTTACTTGGCAAAATAAGTAAATGTAAGCATTTTTCAGCTTGTCTTTACTGCTGGACTTTTTTTCTAGTACCAGGATGATTTCAGAACTTCACAGACCTGAGCACTAGCAGTGTGCAGCTCTATTGCACTGTCTGCTATGGCAGTAGAGATTCAAGTTTTTGGAAAAAAATTGTTCATTGATGTATTATTTGTGAAAAAGTTTTATTCCTATTGCTCTTAAAGAGATGATGCATTAAATTAATCATGAAAAATTACTGTAACAGCAGTAAACTACCTCTAGTTATTAAAGGGAATAATGATTGTCAAGGTGTGTGTATATATATATAGACATATGTATAATACATGCATGCATGTGCATATATATATATAATTCAGAATTATATATATAAAAATTTAAAAAGAATTGGCCTGGCTCATGCTCTTCTTAAAGCTGTTCAGTGTTGTGCACCATTCAAAGTACAAAATTGTAGTTCCCCTTGTACAAAGGCTATCTTTGTTTTTCCTGTGAAGTCATGATCTATTTAAACCTCTGTGTTTTAATAATTAATTTCACTGGAAACTGGAGGAAATGAGTCCATGGGCTTTTGTCCTGATAAAAACCAAATTGGAAATTGCAAAGTCAGCTGTGAATAAATGTGCATTTCATATTTTACTGTTTCTGCTTTCCAGTTTTGTTCCTCTTTTCTAAATGTTTTGGAAGAAATTGTAAAGCTCACATCAGTGACTTCATACAAGTAAGTTCTACTTACTTTCAAAGCATACACTGACCACGGAAATAAAAGGAGAATGGAAAAAGACACTCTACACCTTTCATATTTGTTTCTGATAGATTTCATTTAATTGTACTTCCAGGACTAACCATGCTCCCCCCTTTCCCCACTTCTTGCTGGATCCATTCTTGTTTTTCTCCTGACATTCCCTGTCATGGTTCTAGAATAGAGCGCTCTGGTGACATTGCAGCCCTAGGCTTGAAGTCTGTCATAAGTGTTTGCTGCTTAAGATAATTATCAGCACTGCTGTCAATTGTTGTTGATGATGATGATGATAATAATAATAACCTATTACTAGTACAACAAAATTTAATACACTTATTGAACATGTGATGTGGAGTGGATGAATCAAACATTTCTTATATAAAGACCCATTCGTCTAGTTTTATTGCTGAATAATTTGTTTCATTTTAGAAGAAAAATTAGCAAATTAAGTAGCTGAAGTTATTTGGGTGTTTAACCTTCCTTTGACACCAGTTATACCCTACAAGTGATTGAAACTTCTCTTTTTCTTTTTCCTGCAGGATCTTAAGGGGGAAGTGTCTAAAATAAGTTGCAGAAATGCATATGCCCAGGGCAAAACTTTTGGTCTAGTTTGTTTAAGCCTAAAAAAGCAAAGATGCGGAGTTCACAAAGGAATGTATTTTGGCAGCAGAGGTGATTGACAGCAAAGCTAGTTCCATTTTCTCAAAATTTATTTGGTTTTCAAAAATTCATCTTGCAACTGAACAGTGATAAAACCCCATTGCTGGCTTAATGCCACCAAGGAAACTGCAAGTGGACTGGAACAATCATGCTTTAAAGTTGCAGTGCCCCTGTAGTAATTGCAGATTTGCGGGGGGTGGGGTGGGGTGGGGTGCGGAGATAAACACTGTTTCATAGGGTTTTTCTGGCATTTTAAACCAGCCTTAGTTTTTACGGTAACGTCTGTAAGCCTTATTAGTGCATATGAGGAATTTTTCTGCTGTTGTATGAGAAGGAAATGCTGGCTATTAGCAGAGATGGGTTTTAAAATGTTGAAAACTTAAGGAGGGCTTTGAAAAGTCGTCTTTTAAAAAATCACTTCAGCTTCCTTTTTAGTGACTTGGACTAGGTTAGAATATGTGGAAAACCTGTATGGCTCACAAAAAGCATCCTGAGTTGTCTGTCTGCCCACACAGTGAGCTCCACGCAGGACAAAATTTTAAAAATACGTTCTGCAAATCCCTGTATATAACAGGTACCTCTATAAATCTCCATTTTCATGAGCTGGTGTACCATTTCACTTCTAGTTGTTTTACTTGGGAGGCTGTAATATATTCACATGGTAAGCTTATGTAGCACTCAGACAAATTAATAATTGTGTAAATTTTTTGTTGGTTGTTTACAAGTTATTACTCCATTCAAAAAAATGGCTATTTTGCATAGCGTTACCATATGGCTTGAGTGATTCATTGCATCTTCTGGGGTTTTTTGGTGATTTTCTTGCTGCATGCAACTACTAATACTATTAATACACAGCAGTTCAAGTGTCTGCATCAGGGATATAGCGTTGCAGTTAGGCGAGCTGACAGTGTTTTCCTTTGTTTCATTTGCAGGTGAATGTAGTTGTCAGTATTAAATGAAGGGTAAACAAATAACAGGTATCTCCTTGTTCCCCGTTTTGCTGTGTACATGATTTGAAGTCTTAGTTTATTCTTAATGATGGCCTCTTTTTTTTTAATTATATCTCTATTTTCTTCTTCCAGCAAGGGATTATCAGTAATCTAAAAGCTACCAGCAACCGAGAGATTAATTCTTCATTTCTTTGAGTGTGAACAATTCTAATAAAAAGCTTCAAGAAGATTACAGGAGAATCACATAGTAATAAATAGCCATTCGCTTGCCATTTTTGTTCTATTTATTCTTTCTCAATAAAAGACTAAAGTCTATTTTTTTCCTTCAGCTTTGCACATCTGATATCTTGCCTTGTTACTAGGAGACGTGGTATGGTATGTATGTTACTTTCCTCAAGCACAGTGGTATTAGCCACTTAATCACAGGAATGTAGGCTGGTAAGAGTCTATTGCTATATAGCTGTTAGTCTAAAACAGTAATGCTTTTTTATTTGTTCAGGGAGTCTTTGAAGAAACCTCCTAACTATCCTTTCCAGACATACCTGGATATGTGTGATTTTTATATACATATAAAAATATATATATTCTTTTTGATAATCAATATATGCTATTCCTGCAATTTCTTGGCCTTCTGCTGTGCCTCGGTTGTTACCTTTGTCTCTCACTGGCAGGCCACCTTTTAAAGAAAAGAATAATACATCTGAGCTGCTCCCATGTGAGTACCCCTGATCTTGCTGAGCTTCCTTGGTAGTTAACAGCATGGCTTTTTATCTGGTTTCCTGAGGAAGTGAGGTTTATGCAATGGTGCTGTCTGTCCCTCGCTGCTCTTGAGACTACAGGCTCATTTCAGAGCAGGTTGATAAAAGGGGTAAAGAGCTCCAGAATAAATTTTTTATCTTTTTTCCTTTCAGTTTTCCCCAAATTCATTAGCCAAATAGACAGGTCCCTAGAGAGGAGGAGACGAATGGGCAAAACCATGAGGTTGGCAGCTGCCAGCTGGGCAATGGGCATGTGAGTTGCTCCAGACTAGCCCTATCCTGCACTGCTCTGTGCCTGCTGGGGCTGTGAGAGGGGCACAGTGGAAAGCTGGCATCGGTGTAAGGGAATATGGCCAGAAACATGTAAGAGTAGGCAAGGTGAGCCATGCACAGCTGCTACTTGGCTTTTGGCTGCAGCAGTAGCTGGGATACTCTGGTTTCTGGCTGTTTGGATTTTTAAGGATTTTTAGCCCTTCCCCATTGCTTGTTGTAGCAGTTGGTGTTTTATGGTGTTTTGCTATGTTTGCATTGGCAGATTTAGTTGTGCTCTTCCTTGAGTTTGTGTAAGAATTGGGATTTTGCTTTGAGTGAAACTTTGCCATTAGTGGTTATAAAGACATGACGGTGAGGGCAGCTGTAGGAGCACAGGAAAGCATGGAGAATCACTCTCTGTGTGATCTGGGTACCATGTAATCAGCAAAACTGATTTTTTTATTGTGATGTCATAAAATAAGTAAGATTTGCGTTTTATTTGTATTAGGCTTTTTGATTTGTGGCCTAGTAAAGAAATGTTGAAATCCTGTTTGGCTGGGGAGGAAAACAGATAGAAATATGTGGATTAGGCTGTTTGCTCTGTGCTTCGCAGGAAGATGGGACTGCCTTCCCTCTGGGGTTTCTCCACTCCTGTACCAGCAGTATGTCTTCTAGGGATGGTGTGTGTACAAATGTAATACTACTTCATCTTCCTTCTGTGAGATGCTGTTTGGGAAAACATTTTTTCATACTTTTTTTTTTATTCTCTCAAAGAAAAGGTGCTCTTGCACAAGCTCCATATTGTCAACTCAAACTAGGGCAGAAATTGCTGCCAGTGAGAGGAGAGTCAGAAAGGGACACAGCTTCAGATGTGCTCTCACCAGTTCTCCCCTGGCCCCACATGGGTGGGATCTATCAGCCACCTCTTTAGCGGCACTAGGACCCTGGTGGTGTCTCCTTTTCCCCCCACATGAGAACCAGGGGGAAGGGGAGGGAGCTCCAGGGAGAAGGCAGCTGCTGGTGGGGCTGCCTGGAGCAGCTGTGGGAGCAGCCACTGCCAGGGTTTTCTGCAGAGATTCTGCAGCCTGATCGGTCTTGCCAGCCTTGTGCCCAGCTGGCTTGTAACTGTTCTCACAGTGCCTCTACCTCAGGTTTACTCCACGTCTGTCCTTTTGTATGGCCCCCACACTCTGTTCCCTTCTCTCTTCTTGGCTTAACTTTTTAAACAAGCCTGCTGGAAATGATAAGTAAACATATGCTGGAATTTGGAGTGGGTCGCCTTTAGCTGCTGTGCTTGCAAACCCAAAATGGTCTGTTGGGTAATGCAGGCTTCTTGGTGTCCTCTGAGGAGAGAGGAGGTCTAGCTAGTGTGCCAAGGTGGAGCTCTCTATTTAATAACTATTCTGAAAAAACCTTTAGCAATTCCTGTGTGTTCAGAGACAGTGCGTGGGGACTTTTTTCACATGTAACGTTTAAATACATTAGTAATAGTTAATGGTAAACTGATGACTGTGGAAGTTGCTGTTGCTTTGTGGCAAATAGCTGGACAGTGAATATTGTGCTTTGGTCAGAAGCATTGCGTTAATGTCACTGTACCTAGCAGCTCTTGAATTAATGCAAATTACATTTGTATCAAATTTAATCAGTTTGATGAAATTTTATTGGTCATCCTTGCCGGGATTTTGGTGCCAGGCTTCAGCCTACCGTGGATTATTTTGGTTGACTTTTAATGGGAAGTCTGACAAGACCCAAGGAGGGGGAGCGTGGTGTTGGCGTGAAGTCAGGGTCTTGCTGGAGGAGCAGCCGTGGAGCGGTGTGTCTCAGTGCCTGCCCTGCCTGCCCTGCTTTTGCTGATGGGTTTTTCTCAATTCTGCAAACAACAGCAAAATCATTGAGGTGATGCTATGCATGATAATTCATACTATGCATGATAATTGTCCATAACAGAAATGCTATCCTGCATTTTAACGATAAGCTGATGCTTGTTATCAGACCTTCCTGAAACTAGTCATCCTTGCTACAGCTTCAGCTGTGCAACAGGTTCATCCTTGTCAACCAATTTTTAATTGCAATTGAGCATTAATTACCATCTGTGCAAATTCCAATATGTAAATAAAGTTCCAGTTCTCCAGCTCCTCTTTGGAGGGCTCTTACAGTGCACTTATTTCAAACAGCATCCCCCCAGTGTCTTGGAGAAGTTTCATGCTTTTCACTTATGTGAAATTTGGTGGAAATGAAAGTAAGTGCAGGTAAAATCAGTGGTAGTAGTAAAACCCATTTTCTTCTCCCAGTGTACAGTCCCGTGCAGCCTGGCTTTAAAGCATCTCCACTGAGTAGCAGCATTACCATCAGCGAAGCCCCCTCCTCTTCCCACATTTATTTCCATGGTAACCCGGGGAGGGCATTCTGCAGCCTCAAAACTACTTTTGCTCTTTCATCATGCAAGCTGGCATTGTCAAGGGCTGAGTGTATTCCTACAGCTTTGAATGAATATAAAAAAAAAAAAAGGCTGAATTTGGATGGGCAGTTGTTATTTGGGAGGCCCTACAGGAGGAAAGAACGGGCAACCTTCAAGTGACCTAGTGTCTGTACATTGCTTAGTAAGGAAGAAACAGTCTTGCTTCATTAATTGATTAACTTGGAGGGTGGGGGTTATCAGAATTATCCTTCTGTGAAGCGAATGCGGCGATTTCCTGAAACGGCTTCGAGGCAGGGGGGAAAGGGGCAGATGGCTGGCCAGGCTGTGCTGGCGAGCCGCTGGTAAGCTTGCATGCTGTGATCTGTTGCAAATCTTGCTTTCTCATGCAGTCTTTAATGTCTTTTCAGGTATCATTTAGAAAATGGTGTCTTAACAGATGCCTGCTCTTTGACTATATTATGCATTTGCCTTTTATTGGTGTAGAAGTGGGGATGTTTAGCAGCATTTGGCAATGCGTGCTCCGTGTGAGCAATTTAGAAGCTGGTAGTAAAGCATTTGCTGTGTTTCCTGCCGTAATGAGCTGGATTGATTTTATGATCTCTACGGTGCATGCTTTTTAACATCTGTATATACGCAGCATTTGTGTGTAGATGTTGAGAGGATTTTATTATATTTGAGCAGGCTAAGGCTATTTGATTGCTATGTGTAATAAGAGTAACATGTGGAACTGGTAGTACTTGGTAAAAGAAAACCAGTTGCTTGCAAACCATATCTGCAAATGGGGAGGAATGAAATTATGTTGTAAGTAATTATTTTTTAAATATTCTGAAAGCAGAAACCTTTCTGATACAAGCATGGTCAGAAATGTTTCAAACAGTATCCTCATCTTGTATGATAAATGATTGGACAGATTATAATTTTTAATTTTCTGCTTATGTCTGTTTCCATGTTGTCTGAGTACATGAATCACAGTGCAGTAATAGTATTGATTGAAATATTTCAGGAGTGCTGCCTGATCAAAGGATTGGATTGCCATTTAATTGGCTTGTGACAAGCTGGCAGTTTTTTTTTTTCCTTCCTTGCATTATTTGGTTGGGGAGGGGTAAAAATGTAGCTTTCTTCTAAATGTGTCTGAAGTACTTAATGGCTGTGAAGTCACCATGACAACATCAGGACCTGGATCAGATTTTTCCCTCCACCTGTTTTCTGTTTTGTTGTTTTCTAAATATTTGTTATTTATGCATTCTATGAGATGTTTGAGGGAGTATCTTACAGCTCCTGTTGGTACTGGAATTTAATTATACCCAGCTCTTAAAGTAAATTACATTTGCAGGGTTTTCTTTGATTAAGCACAGTCCAATGTATATAATTTGCTGTACAACTAAGGTGGGATCTAAACAAGGACATGAGCACCTCCAGCATGAATTAAGAGTCTACCTTTCCCGTGATTCTGGCGTTGCAGTCCTGAAAACTTCTGCTGAGCTCTTGCATGGTCCTGGGGCTTCTTGTAGTCTTGTGGCATTGCCATGTGGGACATGGAGCCTGGGGACTTCTGAAAGTTATGTACAAGCTAAGGTGTAACAGCATCTTCATTCAGGCACGGCTGGAGTTTGGGGCAAGCTCGGGGACAGCAAGAAAAAAGTCTGATCATGGTCAAGAGACAAACAGTTCTTCTATCCTTCTTTGCGAAGGGGTGCTGAATACACCTCCCAGGTAGGAAGAGGGTGGAAGTTTTTGCAAGATGTGGTGCTAGCCATTCCTTACTACTCGCTGGAACTTACTAAAGACACGCTGCCTGGGGTGGATCAAGATTTGTGTTCAGTTCTTCTCTTGGTCTGAGGCACTTAAATATCACCACTCACAAATTTTTCCAGACTGCCAAGGGTTAGACCATTAAGGGCGCTTCAAGCTCTTCTGAAATGCTGGCACTGTTTAGAAGGGAACGAAAGACTCACCAGGTTAGAGAGGGTGTGCAAGAAAGGTAGTGGCTGCAGCAGAGTGGTTAAGAGGCTTTGTTGGGGAGTGGTGGTGGGAGAGCACCTGGCTTTTGGTATCCACTGCCACAGCCGCAGGAATGTGCATAGAATTAGGTGCTTACTTTGTGTTTAGTGTCTTGGGGTGATCCAACTCAGGAATCTTCTAGGTGAGTATTTACTTTGGGGAGTAGACATCTTATCTGGAGATCTCTCCCTAGTGCCATATTCTGCCTCCTCTCGACAGGGTTTGTAGGATGGTAGGGAAGGTGTTTGTTTCATACTTGTAACAGCAACCTGTGTAATTGATAGTGAATTTAGTGGAATAATGACTAGTGTTAGATGTTCTGTGGAGGTGACATTTCAGTGTCAGCAGAGGAAGGTAATTACATACTTCTAAGTTAGGATCATAGTTCTTGACAGAAAAAACCACTGTAATTTGGGTAAGTGGAAGTAAAAATCATTGCAGTTGTCACTTGTGCCTGTGCAAACCTGGAAAAGTGTAGTATCTGTGACATTTTCTGAGAACATATGGATTTACTTGCCCTTGTGGCGAAGTTGTGAGCATGTTTCAGTATTGAGGGAATTGAAAAGCAAATACAACATGACAGTGACTTTGTCTTATTACCTTACATGCTTGACATGAGAAAGTGAAGAACCAGGTGTTTCCCTCTCCATGCCCATCAACCTGATGTTTTACTTGCTGCCACATGAATAATATAATGGCTTCTTTTTAATTTGAAAAAGTGTTGAGTTCTGTCTAATGCTGGGGCTGAAGTCCAAGTAATGTTTAACAGGAAATATCTAGAGCTGGGTAGGATTGTGTCCTTTGAAGAACTGCATGTCTACGTGACAACAGCTATTTCCCCTTCTCCTTAATGTTACCTGATGTTATCATTTCAAATATAGCAGCTGTGCAGAAAATCCAGTCCTTTGGAAATTCATCTCGAGTATCTGAGAAAAGATTTCATTTGAGCCAGAGGCTCAAAACAATGAGATAAATCAGTGATGAGCACAAGTAAGAGCAAAAGTCTGATGGATTTAGGTTAGACAGATTTTTGTGGTTACATGCCTTGCTTTCAAGATCCTTAAAGTTAGGAAGCATACCGTAAATGCTAGAGGCAAAAACTTGAAAGTCATGAGTTTAGGAGTAGTTAAAAACCAAAACAAACCTACAGCCCCCTGTGCTGGTTTTGGCTGAGATAGAGTTAATTTTCTTCATAGTAACTTGTATGGGGCTATGTTTTGGATTTGTGCTGGAAGCAGTGTTGATAATTCAGGGATGTTTTAGTTATTGCTGAGCAGTGCTTACACACGGTCAAGTCCTTTTCTGCTTCTCACCCCACGCCACCAGCGAGGAGGCTGGGGGTGCACAAGAAGTCGGGAGGGGACACAGCTGGGACAGCTGACCCCAACTGACCCAAGGGATATTCCAGACCATATGACATCATGCTCAGCGTATAAAACTGGGCAAAGAAGGAAGGAAGGGACATTCGGAGTTATGGCGTGTGTCTTCCCAAGTAACCGTTACGCATGATGGAGCTCTGCTGTCTTGGAGATGGCTGAACACCTACCTGCCGATGGGAAGTGGTGAATGAATTCCTGGTTTTGCTTTGCTTGCATGCGCAGCTTTTGCTTTACCTATTAAAATGTCTTTATCTCAGGCCACGAGTTTTTCTCAGTTTTACCCTTCTGATTCTCTCCTGCTTCCCACTGTGAGGGACGTGAGTGAGCGGCTGCATGGTGCCTAGTTGCTGGCTGGGGTTAAACCACCCAGAAAAACCCCAACCACAAACAACAAAATAACCCCCCCCTTATTCCCAAGGTTTGGGCCAAGCTTGGTGCTGTAAGGAAATCCAAGCCAAAAGCAACCCCTGTAAATGTATGAAGGTCTAATGAGGATAGGACAGACTGGCAATGAAGATGGCATTACAGCATTCTTGGTACTTAATGGTCCTGGAGATTGAAATTATGCATTTTACTCCATCTGATGCTAGCAGTAGCGCTTTAAGAGCCCACTGACACTCACCTGAAATCAAGACATTTGTATTTATTTTTTTTCTTATTAATTTTGTCCATTTCTAAGTGGGGAAAGGAAAGACTTGGTTTCAGTCCTACAGAATAGGATCATAGCCATTTGCAGTATTTTATTAGCAACCACCTGTTTTTGCTCTGTGTCAGAGACTGGCACTAGCTTGCAGTGTAATCCTCCTTCTTCATCTTTCCAAGTCCATGGGGAGTGTTGGTGTATGGACTGCCATGAAGAACTGCATCCAAGGTCTAAAAATTCTTTCCAATATATAGGGTCTCTCCTCCCAACCCCTCCAAAAAGGTGAGAATTCACTACAGTGGTTAAATTCATTGTTAAAATTGAATCCTGTTTTTTATAGAGCTATTGTTCTTTGCCTCCCCACAAAAAAACCAGAAGTTTCTGCATTTGTGAGTTCCAATAGGAAACCAAAATTGAGCATTTTCACTTAAGCATGGGTTCAGTTAAAGTTTCATTTCTCCTATAAATGCAGATGTGGCATTAAAAAACCCTTGCCACAAAAATGATAGAGGTCTGGAAAAAACGCTTCACTGAAAAAGCTAAAGGTCTCAACCTCTTTGGTTATCAAAGGCAATCTGGTTTTAACTTGGGTTAAATTTATTGAATGACTGGACAAAATGCCATCGTCTGAGAAGCTGGGAAGATGAAACTGTGGTTATTTTGCTTGTAAAGGTGACTTTGTTTTTAAGAAGAAAGAAAAGTATCAGGTTTTGGATTTGATTCTCAGTGAAACTATTTTGTTGCAGAACAAGAGGTTTCTATATTTTTTGCCATGCCATTAGGCAAAAATAATTGAGACCCAGTGCTTTTGCTTACTGGCCAGCTGAGTTGCTGCAAACCAGATCATTCCCAGGGTTCTGCAGAGCGCAGGACCTGTCAAAATAGCTGCCCCATCTGTTGTACTATGGTAGGAGCCATCTCAGAGCCCCGTTCCAGTTCCTGCTGCCCCTGGTCTTTCTGGCTTCCACCCAAAGCGCAGCCTTTCACACCACTTCCCCATGCATGGGTTGAGCTGAATCGATTCAGAGTTGGGTCAATTTATTGACCTGACAAAAACCTTCTAACGAAGAATAGTATAGCGTCTGTGGTTGAGGGAGCAGGGCTGGAGGACTCCTTCAGTTGGTGGAGGTTAAGTGTAGTATAAAAAACTGCACCATTAGTCCCACCATCTGTATCTTGCACCTGTGTTAAATTCTGTCCTTCAGCACAGGATTTACTATTTCTTTCTGCTATTAAGTGTTTGGTCTAGTTTGTTAAAATGTCCTTTTTTGGAAATGTTGCCGTGAGAAGCAGAATGAATGGCAATGGCCATTAACTTGATGTACTAGCATGGAAATAGATATGACACAGAGCTGATCCTGCGAGGTGTTGAGTTTCCCTTCCAAAGGAGTTGCCCAGTGCTCTTGTGTTCCCTCTAAGCAGCCTGGATGGAGAAATACAAAGGACTTCAGGACTGGGGCCTTAAAGATTTAAATGCACAGAAGTACTAATCAGTGAATATTTAGGTCATGGAGGACTGAGACTGGAGAAAGACTGAACATTACTGACAGCTGGTGGTTTTTAAGTTGGTAATAGAGAGACTGGAGGCTATCTTCTATCTAGTATTTTGAGTTTCTAATTGTACTTTCCGTTGCATTTGTGTTCTTCATAGCATTTCTGTTGCTTTGCAAGAGGTGAGGTGTGCAATGGGTCTCTAAACGGGCTTCCTAATAGTAGTAGAAGTTTTGGAGATTAAATAAGGGAAAATTAAATTTCTTACTGGCTTTCTGCAGGGCTCTGACCCATAAACCACTTCTCAACCATATGGGTAGTCCCAACTTTGAAAACTGTGGATGAGTGTTTGCATGGTACATGTTGTAACTGTAGTCCTGTGAGCAGTCCCCCTGAAATCCATGGGATTACTCATGCACCTGGCTATGTCCACATTCAGGCTTGAAAAATTCTAATTTAGCATCCTGGGTAAGGTCTGTAAGAGTCAGGTCTGGTCTGTCATTTCCTCTCCCTGCTCTGGGCCAGATGCACCCTAGAAGCCCAGTCTGACTGTGCTTGCCTGCAGCTGTACCTGTATGAAGCAGTTCTTCTCAAGGAGACTTTCATCCACGCACAGCTATGCTAATATGGCTGGAAAAGAAAAGAAATTGGATTAGCACAGAATTTTTAATAGTGTTGTGAGAAGGGCTAGGTGTCAGTGGTTTGGAGAGGAATCCACTGAATGAAGCTTACTGAAAATGCTATGTTAATAGCACTTCTGTTATGGTTAGTGTCTGTATTTACATGAGAAAAGTAGAGTGGGAATGAGTAAGGGAACACTGAAATACTTGCTGCTGTAGCAAAAAAGTGACCATGTTTCTGAAAGGGTAAGATTCAGGTTTGGAAATAAGTTTATTTCATGCCTTTGGTCATGGTGCTGGAATTTGTAAATTGTCAGTCAGTGGAAATAACTCTCAGTAATTAATTTTTTTTTTCTTATCATTGGACTTGATGTTTCTGGTTAGTTTTTTGTCTGCTTTAGGAGTGGATTATCTGTATTTTGGAATGAATTGGGTTTTTTGCTTGGCATTGCTGAGAATTGCTCAAACTACACTATTATCATCAATGTTTGTAGGAAATGAAAAGCAACTTTGTTACAGGTATAAACCCTGAGTATCCCCCACACCCCTGCACTCATGATATAAAGGTAACTTTAAAATGTCAAGGAAAGACTGGCAAACGTTCCCGTTAATATGATATTTTCTCCTTGTTTCTTTTATTTCCAGGGAAGTGGAATTACATGCTCTTTTCAACTTTAAGGTAAAAATAGATAGCATATACTTTGCTGTATGCAGTGGAACTTTCATGTTTTCCTACTTTCATAATAATTTTGTTTGGCAATGAATTTTAGCATGGGTAGATCAAGGCAGGGGCATTGCTGGTTAGATTAAATGGTAGCGTCTTTGCAATTGAGAGAGACAAAATGTTCACAAGATTCAAATGTAGCTGTATCTAGTGCTCTTGAAACAAAGAGCTTTCAGAGAGTATCTGTAACCTTGATTTGAAAGATTGTTCTCTCTTTTACATGAAAATAAGTCGTTTCTACCATATGCATTTTCTGAGCAGCAGTCTCTTGTGTCTGTTCTGAGCAGGGTAGTCTGATGGCAACGTTTCATTAACTTTTTTTCTACTATTATTTTTAAAAAATAGAAATTGAATCTGACAGTCTGGCACCCTGAAGTATTCAGCTGACAGCTAAATTACCTAACTGATACATCCTCATTTATTCCTGCATTTGTCCCATGTTGTGTGCCCAAAATAGAGCAGTTTGGACGAACGTTTGTTTTTATGCTGAGGTAGGGTGAGAGAAGACTTAAGAGAATATTTTGAAGGAGGGAAAATCCTGGGTTTTCTTCTTCATCCTTACGTACTTAGAAACCGACTAAAGAGCTCTCTCAAATAGTATGTGAATCTACTTATTAAATTAACGTGAAATGGGTTTATTTCTAAGCCACTTAATTAAACCTAGGGGGACATGTAAGTCTTTCAGGCTACACATTTGCTCCCGGTTTGAAGCATGCCCAGAGAGTAGGGATGAACTCTGTGGGGTCAGGCAGCAATGTGGTACGCTGGGTGGTTTGGGTCAGAGTCCTAGCAGGTAAGTAGGTGGGAGAAAGTTGTCTTGACCTTAAAGAAAAAA
>VYZV01035731.1:117034-159869 GCA_013401275.1 Pandion haliaetus | reverse complement strand
TCCTATTGAAGTTGGGGGGGGGGGTTGGGTGTTTGGGGTGTTTGGGTGTTCTCTTCTTTTTCATTTGTCCTAAATTAAGGAATGTGCTAAACCAAAGTAAGAATTTTAACCTTTTAAGAATCCAGGAATGCAACTGTTTGTGATCAAATTATGACAGAATACTAAGTTACAATCTATCAGCTCAGATCCTCAGTGGTTAAGGTGCGAGTTCTTAGTCTGCCCCAGTTTTGAGATAAAATGTGTCATTTTGAGGTTTCTTGTTCTCTGTGATCACACAAGCAATGATGACAGGTCTTCTGAGGAGGCAGTAGTTAAATTACTGCTAAACTGCAGTAGCTGGGGGTGCTGAGTTAATCTGAGTTATGCTGGTGCTGTGTCCCTCCTGCCTGGAGTCTGCGTCAGAGGGGGAAGGCAGACAGTTGTTTTTCTTGGTGTTAGATGTTTACAGGCATTTCTTCCCATTGCTTGCCGACTTCTGGAGTGCTAATTGCTGATATCCATCTTATGATGCAATGTCGGATGGAATATGGATTTGAACCTAATGAAAATGGAATGAAAAAATTATCCTTACTGCTCAGTAGTGTGACACTGGGGTGACTGTCTGCATCTCTCTGAAATGGTGCAAAGTGCCACCCATAGGCAAATTTAAATTATTAAAATACTAATTTCTACAGCCATCTTGCACGAGAAAATAAAGGCTATCAAGGAAGGTTAAACAGGAGCAGAGTATTTCATGTTTTTGCTGGTTCTTACCTATTTGTGCCCCTCAGTCACAGGTTGACTTTCCTTCTCCTCAACTTGATAACCTGTTATAACTCGCAGTTATTAACCGTTTGACCTTGTGGCTGTCATTGTAGTGTCTGAGTGTTTCCAATGCATCATCTACTTCTTCCAGAGAGTTCCCAACTTTGTAGTCTCTTTCCTTCATTAAACAAGGAAAAATTAGACATGGGGAAAAAATTGACCTTCATCAAGCTAGAATAAATTTCTAGACCTCTTCGCTCCAAATTCTCCCTGCCATTACTCCTCACCCCAGATCACAGGGAGGACCACACAGCTGAGTACTTTCTCTGTGGATCTGTTCTTCCGTCCCCAACACAGCCCAAGCTCTTTGTGTTGCACAATGAGTCAAATACAGTAGGAATGAGTGTCCTGACTGTGTCCTCTCTGCTTGCTGCTGCAAATGTGCTCAAGGGATGGGTTGCAATGTGTACATAGTGTGTTTGTGCTTGCTCAAAAAGGCTTATGCAAGTTCTGCTCATAAAGCTTTGCTCTGTCCTTGCAGATTTTAATTCCCAAGGGCAGGGCTTTCCAGTCTTTTGTCTGTAAAATGTCATTGAACATCTATGGTGTGGTATAAATAATAATGGTAATGATGGTCTTGCAATGTGGTATATTTCCCTGGGGAGAGCAGAGACTCCTGCCCCACTGTTCCTGGTCCCTGATGCCCAGATGGTGGTGACTCTTAATAGACTTGTTTGCATCCTCTTTGAACACCAAAACTACTTGATTTGGCAGCCTTTGCCACTTCATGTGCAGTCATTATGAATCCTGCAACCTGCCTTTCAGGTGATTTTTTTGTGTTTAAAAATTATTTTTTATTTCAAATGCCAAAGCCCAGTAATTTTAATTTAGTATTATTATCTGTA
The DNA here is from genome assembly GCA_013401275.1 of Pandion haliaetus. Taxonomy (NCBI): domain Eukaryota; kingdom Metazoa; phylum Chordata; class Aves; order Accipitriformes; family Pandionidae; genus Pandion; species Pandion haliaetus. Next base: position 158,220 of record VYZV01035731.1, on the reverse strand, counting down.
TTTCCAACAGGTCACTGAGTGGATTGGAATTTTATGCTGATAAATGTAATTACAATTTAAGTTCTGTGTTCAAAGAAACTAATGTATGGCTCTAGCTTTTATATTTGTAATTCTGAAAATATTTTGAAATAAAATATATCTTACTCTGTAGAAGAATGAGGAACCCCAGCATATAATATAATGTAGAATATGTGATAAATTGAATTTTAGTTGGTATGAAAAATTTTATATAGTTTTCATGGCTAGAATGAATTATTTGATTTAACTGTAATCTAACCATTATAATTCCATTGTCAAATGAGTTCAGTGAACTGAAATATTTGGGGAACATCTCTGGTTGGGTCACTTATTTTGAAAACTGCATGTACTTTGTGTATGCTATGCGCTCTGGCATTCAAATATTATTTAATGTTTTTAAATGACATATACAGAATTCTAAGATTACTAAAACATGTATTGGGTATCCACTAAATTAAACTTGTCAATGCAAAAAGAACCAATTATTAACAGACTTAATGTTTGTTACACTTAAGCCAGTCACACTTTTCTTTTATCAGATGCATCTCCGTGTTTCAGGAAATGGAAGATTAATGTAGTATTCCTCAGCTGTACATCTTGTGCTCTATGCCTTTCTCTTAACATAAACCTGTTGCAAGGCACATTGCCTTTTTGTGCATCTGAAAATCCAAAACTGGCTGCTTTGTGGTGAGGAAGAGGTATCAGTTCAGTCAAGGAATGCTTTTACTGGATACCTGGTTAGGAAAATAAGGCCGTAGAAGTTGCATTCTTGTATCTAGCCAGGCAGAGAAGGTGCACCACGGTGAGAAAGAAGAAACCCACTCCAACCTGCGACCAGGAAATTGGGGAGATTAACTAGAATTTTTTCCATTTGTCTAGTTTTATTCTGGTTGTTTTGTCAGCAACCATGCATCTTGCAGTGAACAAAATATAAGATTCTTCCTGGTCATTAGTGCAAACGAGCTTTTAAATGAAAAACCACCTCTAAGCAATTATTTTGCTTGACAGTTATGGTTTTTCCTCTGCCACAGTCCATAATAAAATCTGACCAGAGATTTTTCCATTTTGAGAGCACAGCTTCAGCTAAGGGAACCTGGAGATCAGGGTTGGTCACACTGAGTTTGTTCATTTCTGTGGCATGTCTGCAGGACGGCCAAGGGACAGAGGCAGGAGCACGGAGGAGGGACCGCTGAGTGGCACAGTGTCCTGATGGCCCTGGCTGAATGAGTAGCAGTGTGGGAATGCTGGGCAGTGTACGCTAGCTGTGCCTTGGCTTAACCCTAGAAATCACCTGCGGCTGCAGTCTTCCCATTTGGGTTTCTCCAAAGAAACTGTCACTCCCTAACAAGAAAGGTGGGAAGACGTGGCTAATGCACTTTGCATATATTTATGAATGCCAGATTTGGATGGGGTGCTGATGCCTAAGCTCTGAGCATCTCCTAATTAGCCCCAGTTTTTTATGAACAGGGTAACATGACTTAAGGCATCTTCTGAGCACTAACTTTGTTTGGTATCATGTATTTTGGGTGGGGGTTGCTCATCATAAGCAAAAGCAGACCTCTAGTGCCACAAGTCAGTGGTGGGTAAGCGACTGTGCACAGCAAGTCGATGTCAATCACTTGTGAAGTAGAGCAAGGTGGGTTGGAGCAAGCTAAGGGCATAATCAGACTTTATTGCAATTCGTGTATGCATGTGCTTTGTCGTTTTGGTTTTTTGTTTGGTTTTTTTTTTTGAAGGGCTTGCAGTGTTTGCTGACACTGAGCAGTGTGCTGCCAAGGAAGCAGAAAGAGTACTAGGGAATCTGGAGATGTACTAGTACTACTGTTTTATTGTTTACTGATTGATGCTAACTCAGGTCCTCACTTACAGATGTAAAGGTGTTGCTCTAAAAGGTGTCTCATTCTTTTCCTTGTGTTGTGACATTTGCAGCAGTTAAGGCTAGCTGAAGCCAGTATGCAATAATAGATCTGAAAAAACTCAAACCAAACCAAAAATCATTTATCCATAACCCATTATACAAAACTGATACAATTGTGATGATATAAATAAATTATCCTGTCACTGTCGATGATTGTAAGAGCTCAGAATTATTAATTCATTACAAGTCATTCATTATCTGAAATAATCTTGTAATGATCTTTTACTGGTTTTCTGCTACAATGAAATTTCTTTGTATTTTTCTTAATAGCTTCTGATTTTCAGTGATCACTTTTATTTTTAAAAACCGCCACTATTTCCAGTCATCCTTTCTCCTTAATAATGCAGCTTTGCCAGCAAGCATACATTGTATGCATTGAGTATTCTCCATCAATAAAAGGACAATATGGAATAATGATGCAGAAATTTTATGAAAAACAGTAATTATTGAAACAGTGACTGCCATAACAGTACATGTACATGTGATTTTATACAATATAATTTTAAACACAAATATTCAAATGTGTCCTGTGCAAGTAACATGGTTTATCATTATCCTTATTAGCTATACCTTTATATTTGAAAAAGCCAGTTGCCAGTTACATTTCATGCAGTGATAGACCAAACTCTTTCTTAGTTTATATCAGGATTGAAAGCTAGCACCTAAGCAAGAGAAAATGTATACTATTTTCAAGGTATTAATTTCAATAGTTATTTTGGGTTAATGATCTGATTCTGAAATTGTTACTTGTTTATTTTCATCTTGTGCTTCAGAATTCTTCAAAATTTCTTTAGTCATTACTGGCAGAGTTGTAATGCAATTTTGAGATGAAGTATGATAAGTTTTTTCTTTAGAATGAAGATTTAACAGTCAGTTAAGAGGATTTTATTGTTTGTGATTTGTAACTGTTGTCTGAATAATCACCTAGGTGCTTACAAAATGTCCTTGTTTTCACATCCTGTAGTCACTGATTTGATGAAAGTGCAATTATAGATAACAGGAGAGATTAAATGGTTGCTACAGATACAATAAATTAACTGGAGTTTTGTTGGGAAAACTAGTGATAGTTCCTTTTACTGCAGCTTTTTTCTGTAGTCTGTGTTACAGGCCTTTGAGCTGGTGTTACTCTCTTTGGAGCTTGCCAGGCTGAAATAAATATGAAGGATGCTTTATATTATCCTGTGTCCGCTCTGGGATCCAAAATGCTGGAGATGGTTCAATAGTTTTCAGTCTCTCCTAATTTATTTATCCCTGCGTTGTTTCTGCAGAACACCTTTAACCTTTCCAGGTTCTTTTTCTTGTTCTTGCTTTAGACCTTAGAGACTGTGGATCACAGAGTGAAGAAGCATTGATCTAGGCAAAGGAGATGTTAGCGCAAGGGAAACAATGCTTTGCTCTCAGTGCCTCCATCTGCAAAGCATAGAATATGCTTGTGTATCCCCTTGGAGTTGGAAGTGTTGTGGAGTTTGACATTGGGAGCACCAGGCATAAAGCAGCTGTGGAATAACCTGGCAGGCTTGTATCTGCTGCATGAGTCCCTGGTGGAAGCAGTGTGCAGAGCCTGAGGCTGCATAGATGGTGGTAAGGATTGTGTTTTCTAGTTAGCTGAGAAACCAGTGCAGTGTAGCATCGTTGTAGGCTGCCCGAAGGCTCCAAAAAGTGGTACCTGCGCTCTCAGTGGCTGGACCACTCCGAGCCTTCTGCTGTGATGGCTTTGCAGTAGCCATGTGGGATTGCTTTGTTAGACGTACAGGCATGAGGAAGTGGCATAGAACTAAGGATGCTTTTGCTTTTAGCCTCTTAGTGCTGTACAGGCTTTTAAAGGCTTGTCTAAGCTGCGATTACTGTTGTGGCCCCATGCGGCGCTCGATCTTCCAGTATGCAGCAGAGGGGCATCGCAGTGACCTGTTTGTTCCTCTCCAGTTCCTGCCCATGTTCAACCTCATCAGACAGAAATAAACTGTTTTATTCTGACTCCTTTTCTCAATAAAGTGCTTCTTTATTAAGAAAGAACAATTTACATTGTCTTTCATTACTTTTGTATCAAATAGGAAAAAAAAGTTTTATTATTACAGATGTTATACCATTCGTTATATGAGTGACCATCCTTGGAGATAGTCAAAGAAGGTCCTGAGCAACCTGCTCTATGTGATCCTGCTTTGAGCAGAGGGGTTGGACTGGACAATCTCCAGAAGCCCCTTCCACCCTTGAACACTCTGCAGCTTGGTCATTTACTGTAAAGGCAGTAAACTGCAAGTAGGGAGTTACCAAGCAGCACTAAGAGCTGAAATATGTTCTCCTTTAATGATTATTGTGAACTACTGGAAATACGCTATTGTGAAATTGTTCTGTGTTTTGCAATGTGCAGCTCTGCTACCAAAATAGTGCATCAGTGTAAAAATACTTATTACACTTTTCAATAATGGAGTTGAATTTTCTTAACTTCGACAGCACATTGCGGTAACACAGAAAAGCTAGTCCTCCCCTGCAAAGCTCAGTTCTATAGCAAAAAATCTGAGCTCAGTTTTACCCACTTTTATTTAGTACCTAAATAGACTTTTAAATGAGCAGAGCCTAATTATTGTTTTACTAAAACTAATAAAACAATTCAAGATTAGGAAAGAATGCCAGTTATTTGGGATGCTGTTGAAGATGCATTGTATTGTCGTTAAATCTTAAGCAAAGGATAATTTTTACTCTTACAGGTTAAATGAGAGTTTACCCGTTGTAGTATGTGTCATTAAGAAGATTCACAAGCACATCAACTGAGCAGTGTGGGAGAGTCTTGCATGGTGCTTTTGTCATTAGCAAAAAAATTTTATAAGCTTCTAGTAAAAGGATGAATGAAGCACTTGAAGCCTTTTTTAATGACACAGTTTTAAATGAAAGCTGGAATCTTGCTTATAGGGACTAGCATCTGGCTGTTTTTCGCCTTTGTGTAGAATAATCTTTTAAATCACTGGAAGGTGGGCAATGTAATGCTTTTCCTTCTTTTTTTTTTTTTTTTTCTTTTTCCCCTCCCTTCCCACCATATAAATAATTCTGGGCATTGCAGATCTGCTGTCCTCTTTGTTCTTGAGAGAGAATCCCCAAGACAGTAAATCACCCAGGTGCAGGTAATCTGAAAGGAGCAAATTGAAATGGCTTTGGCTGGGATAATTTGTTTGTGTCTAACCAGTATAAAATCTCTTTAGGTTTTTACAGTAATGGATTGCTCTGGTGTTATGATTCCTGTGTTAAAGCAGTACAGATGTGAAGTCCCAGGAGTGTTACTAGCTTGAAATATGTTCTCTGATTTGCATAATCGGTGTAATTATAAATCGGGATTCTTTCATCATAATGAAAAACCTGTTACCTGTCAAGGGAAAAAGGAAAAAAAAAAAAAGCAAGCTCTGTGCTTATATAAGAGGAAAGTCTCAGGAATGCTGAATAATGGTTCTGCCTGCATCCCTTCATCGGGGGTCCAGCGTGTGCATCTTCTCAGAGGAGGCTGTGTTGCAGGCATCTGGCATCAGTGAGGGCTCTGAGGTTGCCAGATAGTCAAAATGATAGCTTTAACTTAGGAAATCTGTGGTGAAAATGCATTTATAGTTGCAGCTACGTACTGCGCTTCAACCTTAGTGGCCTTTCAGCTGATATCTGAGGACACTGTGTATAGAAATCAAAGACAGTTTAGTATGGGGTGTTCCCTTCTGGGGGACTAGCGGTGGTCCCTGGGTAAGCATCCTCGTGTTGTGCAAGAAATATCCAGGCTAAATCTGGAGACCAGAGTTAAACTGAGTTAATAACCAGAAAAAGTTGGGATGAGAAGCAAGTTTGAACTGTGAAGAGGAAGAGAGAGGGAAAGGTAAGTTGAAACACTGCTGCTCTGTGACAGGATACCGCAGTGGTGGTATGCAGGTCTCAGCCTGTGAGGCAGAGAAATGCCCCTTCTTCTTGTCACCTTGCTAGAACAAGAAGTATGATGGTAAAATTATGATGAGAAATGCTTGTCTGTCAATAAGGCTTCCTTATAGAGTGTTCTAGTCTGTGTTGAGTGCTTACCTTAATTTTTTTCTCCAGGCATGTTGTCTGCCCAATACTGTGTAATACAACTAAATTTTTTTGTAATAAGAAATCAGGAATAAATTAGAGAGAAGGGAGCATTATCTTCCATCATCAATGAATCTTTCTGCAAAAGAGAAAAATAAACCAAACCACGGTTTTATGAATTAATGAATTCAGGGTTTCATTATAATTGTGATGAAATATTTGAATGAAAATCCAGTTCTCCTTCCCTCTTCTAAATTAGGCACCTGCAACAACTTAAGCTGGATTTTTGAAATCTGGACTTTGCCTGCTGCAGGAGTGTCCTGGTTTTATCTGGGATAGAGTTAATTTTCTTCCTAGTAGCTGGTATAATGTTACAATTTGGATTTAGTATGAGAAGAATGTTGGTAACACACTGATGTTTTCAGTTGTTGCTAAGTAGTGTTTAGACCAAGTCAAGGATTTTTCAGCTTCTCATGCCTAGCCAGCAAGAAGGCTGGAGGGGCACAAGAAGTTGGGAGGGGATGCAGCCAGGACAGCTGTCCCAAACTGGCCAAAGGGATATCCATACCACATGATGTCATGCCCAGTATACAAACTGGAGGGAGTTGGCTGGGGGAGATTGCTGCTTGGGAACTAACTGGGCATCGGTTGGTGAGTGGTGAGCAGCCACATTGTGCGTCACTCGTCTTTCTTGGTTTACATTTCACCCTTTTTATCTTCATTATTATATTTTAATTTTTATTTCAATTATTAAACTGTTCTTACATCAACCCATGAGTTTTACTTGTTTTCAATTCTCCATCCCACCAGGGGCGGGGGGGGAGGAGTCAGTGAGCGGCTGCGTGGTGCTTAGTTGTGGGCTGGGATTAAACCACAACAAGGAATTAAGTCTGAAATCTAGTGCTGAAATTAAACAGGTTGCTTTGCACTTCAGAATGCAAAAATAAGAGAAGACTTGTATGCACTAAAAAGATGTGTCTGGCTGCTCTTCTCTTCTTGCCTACCTTTCTGTGGTAGAGGAATGTCGTTTGACATCCTCGCGTGATGGCCGAATCTCCTGATGTGCACCATGAGCGGTGTTACTGGCAGGGTTTTTGTCACCTGTAATGTCAGGCTGGCTGACATCTGCCCCAGGCTGCTTCTCCTTTAATTTGTCACTCATTATGCCACAATCTTTATATGTCATTTAACCTGCTTTCCTTACTAGATGGAAGAGTCTCAGGGGTTTTTTTCTTCTACCTTTGATCTTGGTGTCACAGAAAGTTACTGTGCTTATTATTTTAGCCTAGAGTAATTCAATTATGCCATTTGGGGGGAAAAGTCAGCTAAATGCTTCCTCCAGAAGAATGAGTTTTTCATAGCCTGTCCATTTTACTTTGTTAAATCATAAAAGTTCATAACTCTGCCTTCCAGTGATGGAGATTTGATGTTCAGTATCCCCCAATGTTTACTCTCTGTATGCCTATATCAAAAGTAGGCTGAGTGTAAATTTCGAGAAAACTATAGCTACATTCAAGAATTGACTTCCCTGTGAATAGTCTCCAACACTAGAGTTGGAGATTAAACATGTTTTTTTAAATTGAAAATCTGTTTCCTGCATCCCTCGCATGAATGTCACTGGAGGCTCGAAATTATATTGTCAAAATTTGGGCCCAGATCTGGTAAGATGCATCCAAATTCTAAGGTGTGAGAGAAATGCTGTTGCACTGGTAAGGTTACTGGTGGGCGCCTGTGTTGGAGTCAGCTGTGGAGATGAAAGCTAAGGGCAGACTGATATTCTCTGGAGAGGTACAAAATACAAGCAAAGTAAGAAAGAATTACTTTGGTACAGGTTTGTCACAAAATAGCAAGAAAGCTTGAGAGTTGCCACTGGGATAACACAGAGAAGCCCACATTCCAAGGTTGGCATCGGTCAGGTCATTGTGTAGTTCATTGTCGTAGCTCAGATAGCAGTGTTATGGGTGCAGGAACGGAAATCAGAGCTAGAAATTAAAGTATTTGAATTAAGCCACAAGAAACAGCACACATAACTAATTAAAAAAAGCCTCCAAACCCCCAAAATCCATCAGCTCCCACCTAAACTCCAGCAGAACTTAAATTAAATTCACTTAGAAGTTTATTAGCCAAGAGAATTATATGTGGAGTTTTCCACTCTTGGGACTTGCATCCATTCAGTGCACGGTTAGGAGCTGCTTCCCCACGGTCCCTCGTCTTCCGTATGAAATGGGGTGAGGCTGGACAGTGTCCCTGGGGTGCCAGCCTGGAAGAGCCAGGTGCCTTCCTATGGAGAAGTTTCAATACGACTCTGACGTTTGGGGCTGACTCTTATGACTGAAGAGAGGTTGGGGCTGTGCAGCGCAGCCAGCCATGTCTTCTGTGTCCATGCGGATGTTAATAGAGGGCTCAGTTTGGTTTAAAAAGACAACAACTTTTTTTTTTATGTCACTAATATCCTCAGGAGCCTAAGGTAAGCGATTGCTGACTGCCATACCGCATCCTGTTTCATACAGGAAAAGAAAATATTTTTGTTTCCGGGCTTTAGTGTGCCTATTGTTAGTTCTGATGGAGAATATATTCTGTGGTGCTTTACTTTGGCTTCTTTCTCACTTTCCTTTTAAGTGAGTGTATTTTCATTCTGTTCTCAGTATGGTTTTTCTGGTTGCTACTTCCACTCCTACAGCCCCCCTTGGAATTGCCAGGGTTGGGAGCTGGTCCTTACTCCCTTTGGCTGCTGTTTTTTTCCCTTTGCCTCGTTTTTGGTGAGAATTGGCTTGGCAGCCTCCTATAAAATAATAAATGCCACTTTTTTGCTAGGGAAAAATGACCTTCCATACAGTTAATGCTAGATTGTGCCTTTTTGTCCTGGAAGGTAGTTTAAATTTTCTATGTCGGTGGTGAGTTGAGTTGATCCTGTATTACACCTCAGCAGATACTGTCATTCCCACTTTGGTGGGAATATGGAATATTTGAATGGTCTTTTAAGAGTCCTTACTTTGTGTTGCCTGTGGGTGGTGTGGTGGCCAGCTGTATTTGGAACAATGTAAAAAGCCTAAAACTGGAAGTGAGTGCCTGCTTTGTTTTTTGTTTTTTTTTTTTTTTTTTCCCTTGCTGCAGTGTGAGGTTGTGTGTAATGATTTTCTAGCAGCAGGATTCTAAGATGTGCTTGTGCTTCAGCCTTTTCTTTACCTTGTCATGTAATGAGTATAAAGATCTCGGCAGGAATTTGGTTTATACACCTATGTTGAGTAGTGCTGTAATATGGAATTACATGTGAAGCCCCTCATTTCTGTCACTCAGAGACCTTCTCCTGACTGTTGTACATTACGTAAATGTATATAAATTATATACCTACAAATGTAGAGCAAACACTTAAGAATCACTTTTATAGCTGATTTTTAATAGCAGTTTGCCAGCTAACCTATGTCTAAGGGAGAAGCCCTAGTGACCAAGCTGCACCCAGCAATTCTGGGAGGTAAGAGAGCCTGTGCTGACACCTACAGTCCTGCCTTCTGCCTTGAAGTAACAATACCAGCAGTGTTTCCTACTGGACAGATGTTGGTCTGGAGTGTGAGGTTTTTTAATTTACATGCAGGATAGAAAATGAGGACTGTGCTGTAGTACCCTGTCCAGGCAGTGTTGAGTGGGACAAGAAGTGTGCTTTAGTGTTGTGAGGAAAGGGCTGATGTAGATCTGTTGAAAAGCTAATTCTTCAAATGAAATTAAATCAGATTAAAATAATTATTAAAATTCTCTAATGATTTCTTTAAAGCAGTTATGGAGTAATCCCAGGCAGTGTGATCAAGTGTGAAATGTTCCGGAGGCAGAGGAGGGTCTGACTGGCATTGCACAGGCACCTGGATTAGATGCTGTTCTGGCTGGGGCAATAAAAACAAGATTGTAATGACATATATGGAGACTGCACTGAAATAAGCATGTAAAAACAGAGGAGCACTAGAAAGAGTTGTAGATCAACAGTGAAATCTCAGCCCTCTCTAAAGACAGTTGTGAAATAGTGGCCAAATACCCTTAATTTCAGTGAAAGCTGTGTAGCTACCTCCGTTTGCAGCTCTCCAGCATGAGTGTGCAGTATGGCTGTACTTGGGAGCTCACTACTAGGAGCAATACTCAGCGGAGGGACCGGCCTTTGGGACCGGTTTTGAGGAGAACAGAAAAAGTCAGAGCTGAAAACTGATTTCTCAAGAATATGTCTGTTGTGATTCATATGATGAGAGGCGTAAAGTGTGTACCAGTGCCAGTAAAGCATAGCCTTGAATTATTTGGATTAGCATGCAGGAACTTGCTTTAAAAGAATCTGATGAGGTTAAAGGTGGGAAACCTTGATGCAAGTTTATGGAAGATACTAGGATAATGATGATCAATAGTGACCCTTGGGACACTATAGAAATGTCTGTTACAGGAAGCATCCTCACCTAAGGCATTTAAAGGTAGTTAGAACATAATAAAAGTACAGCAAATCCCCAAATCCCAAATCCTAGCACTACAGGTCTGGGGAAGCTACTGATCCTTCTTGTGCTTTATATGCACAAATTTGTTTATTTTAGCTATTTGGTTCTTTCTGTGAAAAATCCTCTTTTATTCTGGATGTATTTCTGTGTTGTTGTAAGTGTATTAAACTGAATTTACCAAAATTCTCGCAGCCCTCCTCAGACTAAACAGTTTGGCATGGTTTGCAGGCTTTGTGTTTTTCTTGTAAGGACATAAACCAGCAGCCCTTCTGCAGCTCCCCGGGGACAGTGCTTGCTCTGAAATGAAGAATTTTATTCAAAAATTTTACATTTTGTTTCTTCCTTTATCGTTTCCCATGGTAGGATTCTGCTGGGAGAGCAGGAGGAGGGGGAGAAGGAATGTTGAAAATTATCAGGACTTTTGATGGAAATCTTTTAACCAGCTCCATTCCATGCCTGCTGAATTGCATTTATTGTCACTTCTGTGGGCTGTTTCATAGCAGACTTAGCGCCTTTACCTTCAGAAAGCTCTTTAGACACCCCGATCCAACCCTCTGGGGCAGAGTACGTGTGGTTGCACTGGGACCCTTCATTTCCCAGAGGAGCTGTGAAGCAGTGTGAGAGTTTGAGTGCTGAGAACTGGGATTTTTTTGGTTTCTGTGGCATGTCACAGCTGCTACGACCATTCTTGCATTAATACTGAACTGTATCTAAGCAGAAAACTTTTTTAAAGAGATCTAGCTTTCTATTCTTTAGTACTTCAGAGAGATTCAGGCAGCTAGACCATCTGCATCCTATGTATTGCATTTCAGACATGTATGAAACTTAAAACCCAAGACCTTTTCTCTGCAGACTCGCAGCAATCTCCTGTAACTTCTGCTCAGTAAAGCTCCTCCGCTTGTGTTTGCCACGTTTGTATTCTTTGAGTCACCTAACCGCACTGGTGGTAGGAAGTGGGATGGGGGAGGTCAGTTCCTGTGAGCATGGCATTTTAAGCCATGAAATGAGAGCTGCAGCAGGAGCTGGTCTCCCTTATTTTTGGTTGTCTTATAGCTGAGCAAATAAGAAAAAATGTGGGGGTCTCTGCTCGAACACAAGTAAGTGATACACATCTCTTTTAATTTAGAATTGCAATCCATGCCAGATTCTCTCTTGCTTTCAAACATAATGTTTTCTTGATTGTATCTGTTTCTGAAAGCTTACGGTGATAGCTTTGCTGTCACTCTTTTTACTGAAGTGGACATTTTGGAATGCCAGGAAAATCGATGTCATGTGAAATAACTTTTGTCAGTGTCATTGAGCTGGGTTTGATAGAAAGGCGTGTGTATAGCCCCAGCGCACGCTGCTTTACACCCCTGCTAGGGGGTCTTATGGGCCATGGGCAGGAGGAAGAGGTGAGTTTTTAAGTGGGTTTGAGGAAAATGCTGGAGCTAAGGAAGCAGCGTAAGAGGGAAAAGAAGGCTTTGCTCCCTCCTGCTCATCAGGAGAGGGTTGGGGGCTAGTCTAGTGCAGGACAATGTGTGAAATTATAGAGATGAGGAGAAACACAGGTTCTGGAGCTGTCAGTCATGGACCACTTTAAGGATGGTGTTGGGTGCTTTGTAACTGACTGTAACAAACAGGATAACATTGTGCTGTTACTAGAGCTGACACCATGAGATAAATTTCATTGCAGTGCGTGACAGGTAAGGCTGTTGACACTGGGTTTTCCTACAGTGTAGTGAGTGCTGTAGCTTCTTTAAAGACATCCTTACTCAGCTGTGTCTGTAACACACCCTGAGCATGAAGGACAGAGTAGTAGTCCACTTGCCAGATTCCTGCTGACACAAGGAAGACGTAATCAGCGCCTTTTAATTTGTGTCACAGTTCCTCTTAGCAGGGTTTTCTTTAATTCAGATACAAGTATGAGCTCTGCCCTTGAAACCCTTTGCTTTCTAGCAGTAGGTTTCTGCCTTAAGAGCAGCTTCTCCTTGAAAGGCTTTTACTAAGGAGGAAGGGATGAGGAGAGAGAACTTCACAATCAGTGGCAGTGTTAGGGAATGCCCAAGTGGATGTTTCAGTTGAAAATACAGGGATGCTTGAACTGGGCATCGTGAAACCTGTTAGCAGAGGTTAGAGGTACACGGCGCATGCTCAGTTTGTAGCCAGACTTTGGGAAGAGCTAAGTTCCTGTTAAGATGTTTATTAAGATAATTAAACATGGAAAAGTTTTCAAAATAAGCTTTACGTGTTAACAGCTGAAGGTGATGGTGGTGTTATTTTTAAATCTGGTTAGTTCTGGGCACATGCTTAGCTGTCCAGACTCCTGTTAGCTGTAAAAATGTCTTTTACCATTGTATAGACTCTAGTTCATTTATCTTTGTGTATTTTCCTGCAGACAGGTTTTTAATCAGACTAGCGATGGCTGCTGTCATGGTTTCAGCCCAGCCAGTAACAAAGCACCACGAAGCCGCTCGCTCACCCCCCACCCCCGCCCCTGGCCACGTTGGGATGAGGAGAAAATACAAAGGCAGGCTTGTGGGTCGAGACAAGGACTGGGAGGGATCACTCCCCAATTATGGTCACGGGCAAAAGACAGGTTCAACTTGGGGAAGAAACAAAATCAATTTCATTTACTACAAATCAAATCAAAAACAAGGATACCAAGAAGGAAAACCAAACCTCAGAACACCTTCCTCCCACCCTTCCCGCCTTCCCAGCTCAGCTCCACTCCTGGTTCTCTCTCCCTCCTCCCCCTGGCGGCGCAGGGGAACAGGGGATGGGGGTTGAGGTCAGCTCCCCACACCTTGTCTCTGCTGCTCCTTTCCTCAGGGGGAGGGTTCCTCACTTGTCCCCTGCTCCACTGCGGGGTCCCTCCCACGGGAGACAGTCCTTCACCGACTTCTCCAACATGGGTCCTTTCCGTGTGCTTCAGTTCTTCCCGAACTTCCCTGGCGCGGGTCGTTTCTGTGGGCCGATCTTCAATCACACACTGCTCCAGCGCGGGCTTTCCCATGGAGTTACGGCCATCTTCAGGAGCCTCCGCTCCACCGTTCACCTCCATGGGCTGCAGGGGGACAGCCTGCCGTCTCACCATGGGCTGCAGAGCCATCAGCCTTCTCAGGCGCTCCTCCTCCCCCCTCCTTCTTCACTGATCTCGGTATCTGCAGAGGGGCTCCTCTCTCGTTCCAATTCCCCCCACCCACTGCAGGTTCCCCTTCTTAAATCTGTTCTCCCAGATGTGCTACCACCATCACTGATGGGCTTGGCCTTGGCCAGAGCCAGGTCGGACTTGGAGCCGGGGGAGCTTCCAGCAGCTTCTTACAGGGGCCACCCCTGCAGCCCCCTCTCCCGCTACCAAAAAAACCCCTGCGCCGCACAAACCCATAACAGTTGCTTATCCATTTGATGTGCATGATGCATATTCCAAACCAGCATTAGAAATGGAGACACCACTACTGGATGCATTTCTGGATGCAACAGCCAGTTTCCATATGGAATAATTTCACTTTTAGATGCTTGAAGAAAGATTAGAGAATTATACCCGTGCTTAGAGTTGGACCTTATGGGTCACATTACACTGAGTTGCCTTTTGGAGCTGTTGACTTCACTGATGTTGCAGAGAGCCTAAATCAGCAAAGAATTAGGAAATTGGAAGCTCCCAGAACTTGTTTAACTTATGGGCAACAGCAGTGGGTGATAACAGTGATGGCAGGAGTAGGAAAGCCCTTCGACTGGTTGCTAAGACTATTTTCTCTTCCCTCGAGATGGCAGGGAAGGTTGCCCCGAGGAGGAGCAGTGGGGGAGGGGCTCCATGGCTGGGGTCATGCTGCCTGTGGGGCAGCCAGGAGCCCTGGGGAGAGCCTCCCTTCTCCTGGGGGTCCCAGGTTTGGCCATGGCAAAGGGCTTGAGATATTGCCCCTGGGCAAGCCTCTCTTGAGCAGACATTCAAAGTCATGGTCATCATTCTGGATGGACAGAGAAATCCCCCAATGGTATTAATTCTCGGTGAAAGCAAACTTCTGAATTAGGTGTTGCTTATCAATGCCTTTCCAGTGTGTCTAGTCTGTAGAGCCTTTTTTCTGCTAGCCCAGCATTTGTCATCTCTTTTATTCCTTGTGCCCTCTCCATGCCTCATGTGGGGTGTGGGAAGTGGGCTGATGAGGCGTGGGCTTTCTTCATTTCAGTGGAGTACCACAAAAAAATCTCTTCCTTTGAAGAGGGCTGGGTGAGAAGTCCTTCCTCTGATCAGCAGATGTAAGATGTGCCAAACCAGTAGCTTGTCATAACGTTTTGGGTTCCTGCTGCTGTCTATCACAGGCCGCCAAGATATTTTTTATTTTAAACTGGGATTATTTTTGAACCCTGCTACCTGGGGACTAGGTGCCAAGTGCAAAATCTTAATCTGGCTTGTGTGCTGGGAGAAAAGCCTGAGAACTGAAGTTCAGCTGCTTGGGTTCAACTGGTCACTTTACTACTACACTCAGTAGAGCACCCAAAATCCTTATATTTTGTCTTAGTCTAATAGAAAAATATATCATAGCCTTCAAATTTGCAACAGCGTCCAAGAGAAATTTTTCAAAAATACGGGCTTTCTTCTGGGTGAAAACAGCTTAGTGAGGATAAGGGGACATACTTGAGAAATTTCATTGTGCCATGAAAGAGTTTCCCAGTGGCATTGAATTATGTCAGAAAGACTGAAGTAATTTCTCCATTTTAGTGAAAATATAAGTTGTACATTATCTTGGGCATTTTCAGAAGTTTTGTTTATGTTTTACCTTAATAGGAGCCTTAAATACATATTATCTTATTAATATAATGCAAAAAAATATTTCTGGAAAGCATCATCTTTGTCCTTTTCTGCTTGGATTGGTTTTGAACAGAGAAGTTTTAAGTATCATTGTTCACGTGAGTAGAATTGCAAACAAGCCATGAAATGCTTGAGCTTAAATACATTGGAGATACAAGGGCTGTGCATACCAAAGCTGAGTTTTACAGCAGAGGTTTATATGTTGGGAAGTGCGTGCTCAGGTTTTTGGAGCTCTGCCTGTTGTGCGTGCTTGGGAGGCACTGGCATGCTCCATGTCCAGACAGGCTGTAACTTTCCACCTGGCGCTGTCACAGGTAACCAGGGATCAGATGTGAAGTCAGTGTCCGCCAGGCTCTCTGGGAATAACAGTTTATTATTAGTAGCCTTTTATAAGGTTTGGACACAAATAACCATTTTTTTGTCAATTTGCACATACCAGTACACTTCCCAAGTGCTTCCATGGCAGTTACGGCTAATCCAGTCGGAGGGGGGTGTTGCCACTGTCCAATGCTGGACTGGAGAGCAAAGAGGAGGTGGTTTCTGCATTGGGTCCTGCAGGTTTGGTGGGTGTGGGAGGGCAGGCAATGGCGGGGCCCATCACCCGCTCCCATCTCTGGAAGCATCTGGCAAAACCACAGACCTCTTGGGGGTGGCTACCTGGGCTACGCGTGGATCTTCCGTTGTCCCTCTCGTTTTCCATTCCCAGGAGCACCCTGGAGTGCACTTGGCAGATGGTGGGCTTTACTTTCAGGGAATTGCATGTGAAATAATCCAGTAAACCTTGTTTTCACATATCATTTTATGGCACTTGAAAAAATATGTCAGGAAAGTGGATTTTTGTCTTGTGTGCAAAAAGCAGCCCTTAGGGGCCACGTCAGAGATGAATAGAGAGAACTATCTTGGCTTAAATTAAAAAGGAATGAAAGCCACTTCTGTGGTTTCACCCATGCATATTTTTCTTGATTTAGGGCCAGCTCTACATTTAGTGTTTAAGGCACCTGTGGCTTTCCAAGTTCCTCTTCTCTCCAACTACTTATCAATTTTATTTTCTGCTTTGTGCCCACTTTCTCTTTGGATGTACCATCAATAAATATGTGGGTTAAGCGCGGGCAGTATGTGAACAGCAATATATATTCAGCAGCAACCTATATATGTAATATACAAGATGATATAAAATATTGTATTCTTAGTGGACCATAGATTTTTTTGGTTTTTAATATCAGATCTTATTTAATGGAAAGTAGCATAAGGCTTTGCGAAGTATTACTCTGTGAATGCATCTGAGCACAAGTCCTGGAGCATTTGGAACCAAGTTCAGCGCTTGTTTTGGGCAAGATGGAGACGTTTATTGAGTACCAGTGGAGGATCTTGTGCCTTGATTGTTTGACAGGATTTTGCAGTAGAAGAGAAAAACTTCTATGTGGATTCATAAAATAAGGATCAAAGCACTTTAATTTTCAGTAACGCAAGCAGATCTTAAGAGCTTTTAGTGTAGACATAAAAGAGGTGTCTCATGGTACCATGCACTTGAAAGCAAGCAAGTAACCAACCACGAGCTCTTATTTTTATCAGTAAAGAAAGAAAGGTGGTCAGACCTGCTTTCACAATGATGAATCTCAGTAGGAAAGAAGGATTTGGGGTTTAGTTCCTTTTGTAACTTTACAAAATAGTACCAACAAGACAGTCCCTTTTTGTGGCAGTGGTTGAAGAGGAATAGGGAATGCTTAGAGTGACTGGTACCTTATCCCAACTCAGCAGAGGGATAGCTGGGCTCAGCTTAGGATGCCCAGCTGAGGATACCCCAGGGATGCAGTACTGAGGACAGGAGGAGCTGTGGCTGTCTTTCTTCAGCCGCTGTAGGGGACTGTGGTCACACCCAGCATCTCCCAGGGCTTCAGCGCTCGCCAGAGATGAGGCCAGTGCCATGCTTGTATGATCAAACAACATAGCATGGTTAAAGGTGGTTTTGGAAAGCTGTTGTAGGTACAGAGATTTGTCCACTAAGAAAGAAATTGGTGAATACCTGCTGAAACACTGTCTTCTGTATGCTGCCCTTTTTATTTCCTTGGATTAGAGCTCTTCCCTTGTGCAGTATTTTAATTTCTTGCTGTGCTGAGCTGCTGTTAATAAGGAAGAAGTCCCAGTCCTTTCCCTAAAAAGCCAGCCTGTCACAGCACTGCTGTTGCTGTCATAGGGAGCTCTCAGTACCCACAGCTGAGGCATCTGCGTAATCTCTTTCTGTGATGATGTTTGCAATAATCTATTAATCTGCTCTAATAATCTACTTTCACTGCATTTTCCTGATAAGTGAAATTATATTTGAATAAAACCTAGTACTTATAAATTCCTGGTTTCAGTTGGAAGGATGTTTTAATAGCTGGTCTCAAATCTGCTGAAAAGCAGATTTTATGGTAGAAATGCTAATGAAGCTTCAACAGGAGCAACTGGCAGCCGTACCGAGGAACTGTGTATTTGGGTGGCAGAGATCAGTAAATAGATTTGTGCCATCTGAATCCTTTTTTGTCAGCAAAATTGACTTTAATATTTTATGCTTATTTAAAAAAAAATAAATATGTGTCGCTGTGAAAGTTTCTGCATTTTGAGGCCAGCTCTCAGCTAATCTTCCCAAGCAGTCTGTATGGCTCAGATTTCAAAGTCTTTATTCAAAAGGTCACATCCTGATTTAATACCATTAGTATAAACCCAGAATAATTTAGTTGAAGTGGATAGAGGTGTTTGTCATTTCAGTTTTTTGATCTTAATATAAATCTGGCCAAGAGTAGGTTGCATTTGTGAAGCTAGTGCCATGTTCTTGAACACATCACAGGAAGGCAAAGATTGTTCTACATGATGCCGGTCACCTCTCGCTCCAGTAGGATGCTGGTAATTTCAGCTAGTCCACTTTAAAAAGGGAATATGGAAAGAATGTTTGTCATGTTTTCTTTGCCTTTTTTTTTATGGATTAACATTCAAATTTCTACATTTGATATGTTTTCTGCTTCTCAGTACTGCTGGAAGCGTATATATTCTTGTGTTCATATGCAGCAATTTTAAACCGCAGTCCTTTTTAAACTCTTTTTTTATTTGCCTTCTTATGACACACTAGTAAAAAGCTGGCGTGAGGATTTCATGTAGCTGTAGGCTTGCTACAAGTCAAAAAAACAAATAAAAAAAAAATGCAGTATCCACTATGTGAAAGTGAATATATGGGTTTATTTCCACAGTGCCCACAAAAATGAATCAAGAATGTTACATTAAATGACGAACAAACATATTCATCACTTCTTTCTCTGTTTTCCCACTGGATAATATCTTAATGGCATCTTCTAGACTGGAGCCTTTTGAAGGAATGTTAATATTTTATGTAAGAAGGAATAATAAATAGCAGTAAAATGCAGCTTGAATGATTAAATCTCCTGAAGGAATGGCACATGTACTGTTCCCCCCATGCAGGGGACATTTCTAATTCACTGTAACTTAGGTGTATTCTACCAAATAACATGATGTTGTATCCTTAGGCACTTGTATTTCTGTTTGGAGAAATCCTCTTGAAATGGTTTTTATGTTTTATATTTATTCTTTTCAGTGTCCTTAGTAAAGAAGTAAGTAATTAATTAAAGATAGAATTACCAAAATTCCATCTGTCTTACCAGTCAGCTAGTTTGATGTGATTATTAAGGCTGGATATATTGGTTGTAATAACTTGTGGGTGAATGGCTCACCCCTCTTCTACCCCTCTCCCTTTCCTCAGGAACTTGGATGAGTGATATGCTTCTAGAAGTAGCAAAATTTTCTTCAGGATTAATAGAACGAAGTAAATATTGACTTTTTTTCCCTTCCCTCAGGTTGCCCTTGTTCTTCTTTTCAAATCAAATGTCACATTGACTCAAATACGGCATTGGAAGCACGTGGGGAACTGCAGCACATCAGCTCGGCGCAATGTATCCATCAAGCTGGAAGGAAGCCCAAAACCAAAACTCCACTGGCCAAAATGCATCCTCTGCAGAAACCCCAAGGCAAGTAGCTTTGTCTTTCTAATTGTAAAAGCTTCTATTGCACATGAAGTGTAATATTTTTCAGTGAATGTTTTAATTTTAGGTCACAGCAAAATAGTTATTTTTATGTTCTAAGGTTCAAGTACAGCTGATAGGATTTTATTATCTTCATTTTTTCCAGTGTTAGATAACCTCTTAGGGCAGCCTTCAAGAAGAAATTGATTCAGTCATAACAGATTGCTTAACTTGTCAATTTATATTTCCTATACTGTTGTTATACCTCATGCAGCTGTGAAGTGTAAGTTTAATTTAGCAATATTGTTTTCATTCTTTATTAATTTTTTTGAAAAAAGTATTTAGGTAAGAATAGCTTATTGTTTAAACCTGGTCTGTGTTCCATTTATTGTAAGAACTCTGCATAGCAACAGGAAATGCCTAAATGGAACAAATGTATCCATTCATTGGAAAAATTAGAAATAGGAGCTAAACCAGCCACATGCAAGCGTAGCACATGGGCTGTGGTAGTTCCGCAGACCTGCCAGACTCATAGTCAAATAGGTGGCAGTCCCAAAGTATGGTAGAAGAGAACCCAGGAAGAAGCATGTTCCAGCTGGTCTCCAGGCAGGTCTTCTGGTCTCCCCAGCCTTTTTTTTCCCTAAAACTTCTGAGTGCTAAAAAAGACTGAAGTAAATTTCTTGAAAGAGGATAAAGTGTTTTCATGTTTCACCATCAGTGAAATGACATGTGGTCTCTTTGTAATGTCAATTTGTCAAGTGCCTCCACTGCCACCACCCCCTGCTTTGTAGAATTGGTTAAAATATTGTATATAATGTATGCTTGCCTTAAGGTAATTGCAGATGCAGAAAGCACATAGTTTGAGAGGCATTTGGAACAAGGGAGGGTGAGCCCAAGGAAGGTACTAAGTTCATAAACCAAAATTTTTTTAAGAAGCATGTCCATGTGATAGATGGTCATTGTCATGTGAGAAGAAGAGAAAAGATACTTTGGTCACTATTAGGGTGTGTTACACAAGCTGAGCCCCTGCACCACCACCTCCTCCCAACTCAGATGACTACATGAAAGTGTTTTGGGTTTGTGTGGTGGGTTTTTTGGTAGCAGGGGAGGGGCCACAGGGGTGGCTCCTGTGAGAAGCTGCTAGAAGCTTCCCTGGCTCCAAGTTGGACCCACATCTGGCCAAGGCCGAGCCCATCGGCGATGATGGTAGCACCTCTGGGATAATGTATTTAAGAAGGGAAACTGGCAGTGGGTGGGAGGGTTGGAATGTGAGAGGAACCCCTCTGCAGATTCCGAGGTCACTGAAGAAAGAGGGGGAGGAGGAGCGCCTGAGGAGGCTGATGGCTCTGCAGCCCATGGTGAGACGGCAGGCTGTTCCCCTGCAGCCCAGGGAGGTGAGCGGGGGAGCAGATGCCCACCTGCAGCCTGTGGAGGACCCCACACTGGAGCAGGTGGATGCCCTCAGGATGGCCGTGACTCCATGGGAAAGCCTGCTTTAGAGCAGCCTGTGACTGAAGATCAGCCCATGGAGAAGACCCACGCCAGGCAAGTTTGTGAAGAACTGCAGCCCGTGGAAAGGACTCATGCTGGGAGAAGTTCGTGGAGGACTGTCTCCTGTGGGAGGGACCTCACACTGGAGCAGGGGAAAAGTGAAGAGTCCTCCCCCTGAGGAGGAAGGAGCGGCAGAGATAATGTGTGGCGAGCTGACCCTAACCCCCATCCCCATCCCCATGCGCCGCCGGGGGAGGAGGTGGAGAAAATCGGGAGTGGAGTTGAGCTGGGAAGAAGGGAGGGGTGGGGGCAGGTGTCCTAAAGTTTGGTTTTACTTCTCAGTATCCCTGTTTTGATTTGATTTGTAGTAAATTAAGTTGATTTTGTTTTTTCCCCAAGTTGAGCCCATCTTTTGCCTGTGAACATAAGTGGTGAGTGATCCCTCCCAGTCCTTGTCTTGACCCACAAGCGTTTCTTTATATTTTCTCTTCATCCTCACCAGGGAGGAGTGAGTGAGCAGCTTCGTGGTGCTTTGTTACCGGCTGGGCTTAAACCATGACACTATACGAAAGCAATTTTCTGATATGCATTTAGCCTTAAACAATTACAGAGAAAACACTGTATTTTCTGATTCTGGAAGCAGACCTTAAGTATTAAATTAGTATACTAGTTCATGCTTGAAACATCTCATGAGGTCTGTGTATTTACGGGGCTTTCACCTTAAGGTCTTGGTTGTGCAGGTTTCATTAGTGGGTGTTCCATGAATGTTGTTAATAGTAACAATAAAAAGGAATAGCAGAAGTGTCTGTTCAGTAAGAAATGGAATGAATTCGGCTGGTGTAGATCCTTTGCTGTTGTACTGATGGCACTGATTTCCAATCAATGAGGACATAGCCTGTTTTTTATATGTAAGTATTTCAGAAAAGTTGGAGGGAGCCTACTTAGCTTGCTTCAAATCATGCTTAAAAGTTACCCAAGGAGATTAGTATAATCTGTTTCCATTTCTGAGATAGGTACTACTTCTTTCTGCTGCTCACACACATCCAAGTGCTCTCTCCCATTACAGCCATAAGCTTAGAACCAAAGAAGTCAGTGTATCTTACTGGCTAGTTAATGCTCTGAAAAGGATGGAAATTTGTTAATGAGGTGAAATAGACACCCAAAGGTAACATGCTTTCTTGACTCTTGCTAATACTTTCTTTGACAGAACTCAGTTGGGCTTGTTGGTGTCACTGTAAAATAGTCCGAGAAGAAACAAGAGTCCCAATGAAAAATCCCATGGGAGACTGTTGCACAGTACCCAATACTCAAAAATCAGACCACCTAATGTTCTTTCAGACTGAGCCAGGTGTGGTGGGTTGACCCTGGCTGGATGCCAAGTGCCCACCAAAGCCACTCTATCACTCCCCTCCTTAGCTGGGCAGGGGAGAGAAAAAATACAACAAAAGGCTGGGAGATCACTCACCAGTTACCATCATGGGCAAAACAGACTGGACTTGGGGAAATTAGTTTAATTTATTACCAGTCAAATCAGAGTAGGGTAATGAGAAATAAAACCAAATCTTAAAACACCTTCCCCCACCCCACCCCTCCCTTCTTCCCAGGCTCAACTTCACTCCCAGTTTCTCTCCCTCCTCCCATGAGCAGTGCAGGGGGATGGGGAATAGGGGTTGCAGTCAGTTTGTCACACGTTGTCTCTGCCGCTCCTTCCTCCTCAGGGGGAGGACTCCTCACTCTTCCCCTGCTGCAGCGTGGGGTCCCTCCCACAGGCTGCAGTTCTTCACAGACTGCTCCAGTGTGGGTCCCCCACAGGGTCACAAGTCCTGCCAGCAAACCTGCTCCAGTGTGGGCTCCTCTCTCCACAGGGTGAGAGGTCCAGCCAGGAGCCTGCTCCAGTGTGGGCTTCCCATGGGGTCACAGCCTCCTTCGGGCATCCACCTGCTCCAGTGTGGGGTCCTCCATGGGCTGCAGGTGGATATATGCTCCACCGTGGACCTCCCTGGGCTGCAGGGGAACAGCCTGCCATCTCACCATGGTCTTCACCAAGGGCTGCAGGGGAATTTCTGCTCCGGTGCCTGGAGCACCTTCTCCCCCTCCTTCTTCATTGTCTGCAGGGTTGTTTCTCTTACATGTTGTCACTCTCTCCTGGCTGCTGTTGTGCAGCAGTTTTTTTCCCCCCTTCTTAAATATGTTATCACAGAGGCGCTACCGCTGTTGCTGATTGGGTCAGCCCTGGCCAGTGGCGGATCCGTCTTGAAGCCAGCTGGCGCTGGCTCTGTCAGTCATTGGGGAATTTTGTAGCAACTTCTCATAGCAGCCACCCCTGTAGCCCCCCTGCTACCAAAACCTTGCCACACAAACCCAATACACCAGGTTATCCAAAGCAATAAACCAGTGTTACAGGTCTTGGTCATGGATGTGCCAGTCATCTTCCTGAAAGACATTTCTTTGTCATAAATTTTAAATAATTATTTTGTTATTTCATTTCACTTCTTTATAATAAAACTACTTTTAAAAAGTGTCTGCAATTAGCTTACATATGACAGTAGAGAACAATACATAATGATACCTTGCAAGGAAGGGAAGATGGTACAGTTGTTTTTTTTTTCTCTTTTCAAATTTACAAAGTCAATAAAAGCAATGGTTTTTCTCCCTTGATAGTTCACTTGTCCCCTGTTGCTGTATGGGTTGTATACCAAGTAAAGAAAGGAAAACACTTCATGTCTCTCCAGGAAAATGAAATCATCAAAATAAAAAAATAAAAAAAGTTGTTTTTATTAAATTGACTGTATTCAAGTTGACATTTTTCCTGTAAGCCATCCTTGCTTCCTCTTGGTGGCCATGTCCAAAAAAAGTAGTTGTGACAATGTGGTGTGTTTCCTTGCAGCAGTCATAAATCTTTCCTCAGTTTTTTGTTGGTATTTTTATGCAAGAACCTTTCTTCCCAGGGCCTTCTCCCTAGAGCTGGATGCCTCATTAAGGTCTGTTTCTTGTTGATTTGTTGGGTGGGATATGCTGGCATCACCACCTGAGACTCTAGGAGAAACTCTCTACCCTCACCCAAGGCTGTGCTGTTGGGTCATTTATTCTGTTTTGGAGTATATTAACTTCCCAGGGGTTAACCCTTTATAATCTGCTTAATCATGTATATTATTCTAGGTCTCTTCTTGTCAAGGCACCTTAACTGCAGTAAGTAAATCTGCAAGCGCGACACATGCCACTTGAATTTCTCTTTATTAGGTCCTCCCAGCTTTCCCAGCGGGTCATGACAGACCCACTACTGCTGGGATGATTGATGGGAATGCCTCCATCAAGTTGCTATAACATCAAGTGTGTTAACTGTTTGCATTTACTGTAGGGGAGGCACTTGTGAGAGAAATTCATGGGCTGGGGGGGTTGAAGTAATGCGAAAGCTGAGGTTCTCATTTTGCAGTGAGGGAAGGGTCCTTACTCCCTGCTGTTTGACAGACCCAGGGCCAAGCCCAGGCTGAACCTTCTCCCACACATTTAACCTTACCTTTCCCTTTTCTAATCCTGTCCTGCTGCTTTTCATTATTTCACTTGTTCCTTCTGCAACAAGCATTTTGTGTCTTGGTTTCTGCCTCCTGTAAATAGCCATGGGCCTCTATGTAAAACCTTGAGGAGGAGGAGGAGGACTGGGGAAATACCATTCCAGCACATGGCTTCAGCCTTCAGGCACCACCTGAAATGTGTTCATTAATACTAGTATGTGTTCCATGTAGCTGGCTTGCATTCTTTTCTCCACCAGTTTATCTGTCTCTGTGCAGGACGGGCACTGGAAGCTGCTGCATCCAAGGTCGTGCTGCTTTGTGGCTGGGACCCAGAATGAGAAAGTAGCAGTATTGGTTCCTGCATGGGCCGGGACTCGTGAAAAGTGGCTTCAGAGCATGGGCAGGAGTTTTGCCTGGGCTTCCACTATGAGTCCTGGATCCCTACCTAAAAGCAGTACCTGCTTGTTTTCTGGGGCTGGCTGTGTTCATTTAGTGCTGATGATAGTGGTGCACATACAGATGAGCTAATCTAGTGTTGTTTAGTTTTAGTGTGCAGATCTTTCACTCACTCTTTTGTAGAAGTCTGAAATGGTTTTGAGTTTAAAAGTTTGTGTTGTGATATGTAATGCCACTTCCTTGTAAATTCTGCATGTAGGCTTTTTGTGTCAGCTGTGGAGTAGGCATCTTGTGTGGTTTAAATTTTGCTTCATAAGTAGTGCTTGATAAGGTCAGTGGCTTTGCCTCCATGCTGACATCTCCATTTCTCAAAATTATTTCAGCAAGTAAAAAACAAAAGTGTTTTTTTCCTTCCTTTTTGTCTAGTGCAGAGTGTGTTGTCTCAGGTGATTCAGGTGGAGTCCACTAACAGGAAAGACATAAGAAGTTTACATGGACAGCAGTGACACCCATTGCTATTAGTGTAAAGGCTTTGGCAGTGAAGTTCAGCTTTTGAGTGTTGTGGACCAGCCTGAAACTATGAAGGGCCTGATAGGGGATGTGGGGTAGGTTCTGGCCTGTCTGCCTGCTGCATTATGCACCTTCTGTAAAGAGCCTAGAGCTTGCCTTTTCTGACTAGACAAGCCGGGTGGCTGCATGGATACTTTTTTTTAAGTTGTTTTGGTTTCTTTTTTACAAGGAGAAATGTGACTGGGCACTCACTGATCACTCACTCACACCATGTGACCATGGTGTGCAAGTGAAAACCTGGTGAACAAAACATAGAGCTCCACCATCCTATTTATGTGCAAGATAATTTTCTTTCCCTGCTTACCTGTTACTCCTGCATAAGATAGGTTTTTGTGGTAGTGTTTTCAAAACTGAACTATGATACCTTTATTTTAAGACAGGAATTCCAGATGTTTTTGGAGACTGGGCAAATCAGTCCTTTTATAGGAAGCATCCCATTAAAGCTCAAATCCTTAGAAGATTTGATTTTATCCTTTGGTGCTGAAATAAACTCAGTAATGTAGGTAGTTTAAAATCTGACCTATACTTGGAGCTCAAAAACTCTTTAACAGTCTTTCATCACTGACCTCAGACAATGACCTGAGCTCCCCATCTGCTGCAGCAGGGAGGATATCTGGGCTGATGTGGAGCTGAGAACAGATTCAGAGCCTTCTGCAGGGTAGGGACAACAAGATTTGGCTTTTTGGGTGTATGTGCTTCCATTTAGCCTCCTAGAGAAAGTAACCCTGAAATTACATTCAGAACAGTTGCTAATTAAAGCTGCATTACAATGTTAATCACATTATGTTGATGTGCCATATGGACCATTTAAAAATTGGAAATGCTTGAAATAAATTGTTCTTGAAAATGTTGTTTAATAAAACACGTATTTAGAGTTTCCTCATTTAATATGTTAACTCTTTGGATAGTCTAGACTGGAGGGGGGATACTTGGCAGCACCGTTGCAAGTACTGTGCGCTTTGGGAATAATCACGCAGTTGGCTTTCCTAAATTCTAGTGCTAGGTCTGCCTGTGTGAGGTTGCTTTCACTGTATGAAACTATAACAGCACATGAACCTGTTGCCATTGGTTACCGCTTGTGTATTTCCAAAATCAGTTACTCTGCAATCAGTATAAGGTCTGAATAATTTTTTTAAAATTACCTTACATATAAATTAAATTGCATTTTTTTTAAATAATGTATTGAACTTTGTATCTTCACCTCCTAGTGAATCCTTAAGCAGAACGTATATGTTCTTACAATATGTGTTTTATTTATATCGTATATAACTCAATGTAGAACCAAAAGAGGAAGGAAATTGATGAAGACTACACCACAGAAGAGATGGGGGAGGGAGAATGAAAGGAAGAAAAGCTATTATCTTCTGCCTGTGGCGTTTTTGACCAAACAAATACAAAGGCACTGAAATCCGTGGTGGGATTGGGTTTTGGTGGTTTGTTTAGGGTTGGGGGGTTTTTTTTCCCCCGGTATAAGAGATTCAACAGAGTGCCTGTGTTTTGAAAAGTCATGGGAGGGGAAACTCATTAGTGTGATTGAGATGGTGAGCACATTTGCAAAAACGAAGTGTGAGCTGTGCATCCTGTTTGGTAACAAGGAAGCGGTAAAGTTCTGTGAGCCACTTGCTTTGTTAACACGTCTGATACAGCTGTAGAAATACAAAATAGAAGCCTGTCGTTTTTCGTTAGTGTACAGCAGCTTGCTTTGTTGTAAGAAATACTTCGGACTGCACCTGTGCAGTTCATAAAGGATGGTGAAAAAATGGATACCCCTCATTCTGCATTGATCACTTGGATTTTGTTCCCAGTTTAGGATAAAGAAGATGGAGATTTATCCTCCTGTTCTTTCCCCTCTCTTTTACTAGTACCTCCTAAGCCTGTCCATCTCAAACCTGGGCAGGAAAGAATTCCTCCTGCACCTTCTCGGCCTTTGCCAGCTGATCCCAAGTCATCGAGGAACATAGCACCTGGAGAGGAGGAAATACCAATATCAGCAGGAGTCAACACGCTCATTGAGAAATTTGAAAGTATTAGGTAATTATGGCTTTGCGAGATCTGCTCTAATCTCCCTTTTCTGCATTTTTAACTTAGAATATAACAATATAAAACATTAATTGTAATTATCACGTAGAAACTCCTCTCAGGATGTTTTCCACTGGAAGTTCAAAACTTGACTGACTACACAATGATTTATTTTTTTCTTTTATAAAAGCATGTATTTAAGTGACTTTTAGTTTGTAGCATGCAGTTGTTCTTAAAGAGCTTAAGACCTGCTGAATTTGGTAAGTGTTCTACCAGTAACTAGTGGCGCAGAGTCTGCTTTCAGTAAGTTGATTTGATGTTGGGATTGGTTTTTGTATTATAGGAACTTGATTATTGTGATATAAAATAATAGAGTTTTCTGTCTAAGATTCAATAAATGTCAGACATACTGTTCGCTTGCTTCTTGGAGGCACGGGAGAGTTAAATCATAATGTACTGTAAAACAACATCATGTAGAACAGCATTTCCTCTGAAACTTTATATATGGGAGACATTAAATAGGATGAAATATATGTATTTTGCTGTAAAACCAGCTTGTTTTACAAACACATGAAAACTCTCTCTGAAGACCAAATCTGCCTGATGGAGCTAAGTGATTTCTTTCGTAAAGAGGGAGATGGAGACAGAGACACTATACTGTGCCTCGGAGTGTTTTATCACCTGGGTGAATCTGGTAAGGTGTCTTTTGAAAAGAAAAAGTAGTACCTTCTTGTGCTTCAAAAACATCCTCTCTCTGACAGAAAATGTCTTGCCCCAAAGGCTTTGTTCTGTTGAAGAATGTGAGTTCCTGTTCAAATGAACACCCAACCAAATGCTTCTTTTAAAAGATGATTCCTCCCTCCCTAAACCTTCAAACCAAACTGCTTTTCAAGGCAACATGGGGAGTATTAAAGGCCCAGGATTCTAGTGATGCCATTTCAGTAAAACCTATAGCTAGGGGTGTTGGGTTTTTATCAGAAATTGTTGGGTGAATATTATTATAGCAATATGCACACACTCGCCTCCTAGGATTATCAGGGGGGTGCAAGAAATACAGCTTGAATCAAATGATAATCAGGCCCTCTCTCTTTTGGGGCACTCCTGAAACCTCTGAATGTTAATATGAATGACTGTGGTGCTTTCTTTTCACCCTCAGGCAACCTGTACATATTCTTCAAAGAAACCAGCTAAATTTAGCTCTTAAGATGGAACCTGGCCTGGACTCATCCAAACAACCAAGCTCGTGTGACTGTGACATGGTGGCTTCCAGCGGCTCTTCCACAAATGAAAAAAGTGAACTGGATGAAAACGAGCCAGACATACCATGCAGCGTGGATATATCTAACACAGACATAATGAAAATTAAAGAGCTAAGCATAGGTGATAACAAAAGCCATGGAGACTGTACTGCTGCATCTGTGAGCAAAGAGCCCTCTGGAGAGCTTGGCAATAAAGACTCAACTGCAGAACTGAACGGTAATGGTAAAATTCCCAACAGAGACAGTGGCATTGACAGTCCTTCTTGTAGCGTGGCAGGGGAAACTTTCCCCAGTGAAGAAGGTGCAGAGCAGAAGAAGCCCAGCATGGCTGGGAACCCAGGGGAGATGGAACCTGACAAAAAGGGCACCAAACCTTCCTCTGCGGAGCAGAAGAGAGACTCCACACAGGATGAAGACAGTGACATTGATGAAGGAAGCAGTGAGGAGCAAGAGACAGCAGAAGTGCCAAAGTTAGAGTATTTGGATGTAAATAAGGTAAGGTAGCTTGTTCATTGCTATTAAGTGCTCTGAAACCGGTTCCTGACTCTGGCCAGAGAACCCTTGCATCACTTTCATACATTGTTTGAGTTTTTTGTTTGGTTGGTTTTACGTCAAAGGATCATGACAGTCATTGTAGCTTCCTGCTTGATGCAGGTCATAACTTGTTCCTGACCTAGACAGTATCTTTTAGAAAGGTTCCCAATCTTGATTTAAAAGGTTTCATGTAAGATAATCTATCACAGCCAGAGGCAAGTTGTTAACATTTAAGTGCTTTTGTAGGTAAAGACTCACGCCTTGTGTTTCTTCTTTGGGTTTGTCTAGGTTCAGCTTCTATTTTTTAGATCACATTGTTTTCAGTTGAGCTCCATGATATGTGGAGGGCTAATTGGATAGTGCATCTTTCAGGGTCAGGGTCTTGCATCCTAGTAGGACATGCATGATGGAAATATTTTCTAACAGTAATGTTGGTTTGGGGTTTTGGGGGGGGTGGGTTTGTTCTGTTTTTTCACAAAGCCTGTGCTTCTATTGTTGTGACTACTTCTTCAGTGCAAAGAAGTTGTTCTGAGGGTAGTTATATCCAATTACGCTTCAGAAAACTGTAGCTGGAAGAGATTTTCCTTCAATCCAGAGTAGTGTAGTCCAGGCTGTTGTGTGTTTGCTGCAGCTGTATAAGATTAATGACAGATTCTTTTGATTAGCTGTTTATCAAGACAGTTATTTTTAGAAATAGTGATGATAGTATGGGTTAAATTTTTCCAGAAAAAGAAAACAGAAGATGCTTTGAGCAAAATGTCTGCAAAATATTCCACTTTTGGTTTGGTGGGGTTTTTTGTTTGTGTTTGGGGGTTTTTTCTTTTTTCCCCGCTCAGCCATCATGACAATAAAGTTAATATACTGGATTTTTCTTTTTTTTAAAGAATATGATGAACACTAGCAACTAATGAACAGTAGCTAGTGAACTGCAGCATTCACACCTCAGTTTGTGCAAATCAGGTGGTTCTGTTGAAATCACCAAATATATCCCAGTTTATGTATGTCAAGAGCTTGTCCCTTGGGAAATGTGGCAGTTAAAACTCATTCAGTAGCTTCTGGATCAAATCGGCCAGTGACTACTGAAGAGTGATAAAAATTGCATGAGGGTATGTGGTGTGCAAGAAGTTCTGTCTCTCAGAGCTGGCAAATTTCAGAGTACAGTTAATGCTCTGGGGTGTCCCCTTTTTTTTCCAGGAACAGAAGACAGCCTGATGAGGCAAGCATACCTACAGGAAGGTATGAAAAAGCCCCAGGCTTTCTCTCATGAGTGCCGTTCTTCCTGCTACTTTATCTTAGTCTGGTGTGACTGGACTTGCCTTCCATTCATGTCATTCAGACACTGCCTTTGTAGCCTGGGACTCTCCAATACTTCATTGCTGTGCTGCTACTTCTGCAAATTCAGTAAATGTCAAACCTGCCAGGTGCTAGTGCAAGGTTAGTCAGAGGGAAGTGGAAAGGACCCAGCAGAGTAGGAAGCAGTGAGAGCTGCATGAACCAGGTCTGTTTGGCCAAACCCAACTGCTTTCTGTGGATGGGGAGGATGTGATCTCGTTCGCCTCTCTGTGAGTCTGCAGTCCCACCTGGCAGCTGGTGTGGATTCAGGAGGAGGAACCCATTGGCCTGTCCCACCTCCATGAGGGCCAGGGAGGACACCCTTGCCTTGGCACTGTGTACGTCAGATGTGACTGCCTGGGCATGGAAGGCTGCGGTGCAGATTGCCTTGGGCTTGCACAGAAGGCATGGCAATATGAGCCAGGGAATCCAGCAGGACTGCAGGGTCTGTACTGCCAAAGGAGACCTCTGTCTTTTGTCTTGTATGCAAGAATTTAATGTGGGGGTCCACAGGGAACATCTTAGTGATAGAGACTCCATTTAACATCTATTTATTAGCATCTATTAACACAACATCTAATGCATCCATTGACATCTGGTATCTCTTCAGCAGTCTGCATTGAAAGCTTGTTTACATCTCAAATGGGCAGCATCACCATCATGGTGCAAGGCTTCTCGCCTGCTGCTGTTGGTTTTCCCTCGTGTGTGTTTATACATACATACACACACTGTGAAAGACTTTAATTATTCTGTATTCATAATATATATGTATATGCATGTGTGCAACTGAAATGTTATTTAAAAGATTGTTTATTAGTTGCAACATGCCAGCAAGAAAATAATGCATTAAATTAAAAAACCTTTGATCTGGTAATTAAATTTACTGTTTGGACTAGGAATGCAGTATCAAACCAACTGTGGCAAACCCAAGCAGAAGACTTTACCATATGATTAAGAAGTGCTTTGCTGAGAAATACCAATGTTTTGTAAGACGTCAGAGTTTTGATGGCTGTTTTTAAGTCTTGTTCCTTAGGTTAAGTATCCATATAGTAGGAAATAATGCTGATAAAACACAAATGAGGTCATAATTCTCTGTAGCATGCTTGTTGAATTTATGAGAGAGATGTCTCTAGAGGAAGATTTTTTTTTCTGTTTTCTTGTGTTACTCTTCTTCCTGAAGGGCATTTATGGGATGCACTTCAGGTTCTCCCTGCATTTTGAGTTGATTTCACCTTCCAAAAGGCAATTTTGATGCTGACCAAGCTACACTAAGTTAGCTTGGTTTTGCAGCCACATGCAGTGGGAAGGCTTAGAAATATGCTGTCTCTTCCATAGTGTAAGGATTGTGCCCTCTTCTGGGGATGCGGTGTGTGAAGCCAACTTGTGTGTTAGGTGTCCACATCATCCTCCCACTCTCCCCTTTGATTCTGTTGCAGATTTGGGGCACTGTGGACTAAGGGTTAGGGTAAAGGGCCATAGCTTCCAGCAAGGAGAGCCAGTGCAATTCGAAGTTGACTTGTTCGGTGTTTATTCTTAGGCTGGAAGTTCACATCATCTGGACAAAACTGGTAATTTTCCAGAAAACAAGGTACCTGCCCCACTGGAAGGAAGAGGAGAGTTCAGTCGGCACCAGCTGCTGGCTTGAGAGCTGGGGAGACCCCAACTCCTCCAGAAAGCTTTGTGTCGGGAGCCAGTGTCTTTTTTGTGCTTCCCCCTTCCTACCCTTAGTGCCAGGCTTTGCAGCTGCAAGACAGAGGTAATCAGCACTCTCATTAAATATGCAAGTTTCCAGAAAGCTTTGTTATAGTTGGAGGATGTATAAGAAGTACAGCTGCAGGATGATTTAATGATGGCTCCTAGGATACCAAGTTAAGTGAAGCTCATGAATAAACATATCTGGGGGGGTGGGGAGGGAAGATACTTACTTTTTTCTTATCTAATTTTCTACTTCAGATATCTCTCCATCCACTGCCCAGGCTTTCACACATCCCATGGCTGGTGAAGTAACATTGCTTGATATATGACTCGTGTTGTTTTATTTAGTCTAGGTTTAGCTCTGCAGTGTGATGTGGCTTCCTTTGGGAGTCTGCAGCACAGCCTAACAGGCCTCACTATTAGCACAAAATTATTGGAATATGTTTTAAAATCTCAGGAGTGACTTACTGGGATTTCCAGTTATCCTTTATTAAAATGAAAATGAACAAGAGGAACTTATTAGTTTTGATAATGTCTCAGAAAATGTCAGGAGCTCCATGAACTGAAGCATGTTAGCCTGGATGGTTACAAAAAAAAGAAATTACATAAAAGCGAGACTGAGGGGCTGTCATGCTCTGTAGTCGTATACCCAAGGCCTCTGCCGACTGCCTAGGAGCAAGAGAGTAATGCTTCTGAGATGGCTAACACTACTTCATATCTTTTTGTTTAGATATTTTTCACTAAGAGTAATATGTACTCGTTAGTAATCACCAAAAAATGCCTTTCTCCATCTGTCCTGCTTCCTGCTGTGTAAAATAGTAATAATGAAGTCCCACGCAGGCCTCATACTGTCACTGACACACACTTCCATTCTGCCTGTATGTGGCTAGAGTTTCATTTCTGATTTCATTGTACAGTTTGTATTGGAAAATTTGGCCTGCAGTCCTGCAAGTCAGACCTTTGCATAGTATTATCTCCATGGATAGTCTGAAAAAAAATTTGCATAGGCTAGTGTTTTAGTCATAATGCTGGTTAAGAAATATCAGATATGTTCTCATAATCTTTTTTTTTTTTTTTTAATATCCTAAGGAAAATGAGATCTCAATACAACAAAGACAACGACCAAGCATAGGATAACTTTTCCATATTGTTTTCAGCATTTTTCAGTAGGAAGTTGTCTATAATCTTTCTGGGACTTTCCATGTTCTTTGTAGGGGTGACTAGTGGGGTTTTAAAGCATATCCGTATATGATTTTAACCTAAGCCATATCCCAGCAGCTTTCTTGCAAGATTCACTGAAAGCCCCTTGTGATAGGGATGCTAACTGAATATGGTTGCGTGCAACCAGTTGTATGAAAAAGGGTTGCTGCAGGATATTGGCTGAATTTTCTCATATCAAGCCTTTTTTTTTCTTTATTTTAAATTTTCATTTCAAATTTGCTTTTCATGATAGCCAGGTCAGTCTTTGCATCCGTGAATCTGTGGCCCAGGTGTGCTCAGCGGGCGCCCAGCCAGGTCGGCGAGTGGGTTCGCAGGAAGCAGTGATGCACTTGTGGCCACTTCATTGCACAGATCAGCTTGGCAAGTGCTATTCCCCAATTTGTTTGTGTGACTGGGGTATTTGGGGTGCAAATGCATTGCCACCACAGGCGTGAATCCGACCTTTATGAGAAGCTGGTTCTCTTTGGTTTTAGGCTGGCGGCTTCTTTTTGTTTAAAATGTTTTGTGGACAGTTACAGCTGGAAATGAATTTTTGAACCTTCCACAAAGAAGTGAAAGAGCATCGTGTGACTGCTGCTTCAAGCACTGGAGTGAGCTTCCCGTGTCATGAAGTCAACACCTACCGCTTCTCTTTTCTCATCTTTCTTGTCACCCTGCCACCTAAACTGTTTTAATGAGACTCTGCAGTAGATGTACTGTTGTAATGTATGACTGTGGAGGACAGTCGTAACATGCTGTGGCCATGCCAAGCAGTCAGTCAGCAAGCGCATTGGGCAAAGCAGAATATAATCTGCATTTGAGTTTGCAAATTTGTTTTACTTTTCCTTTAGAAACATAGACCGTGAAACGTCTCCTTCATAGTGAACTGAATTATGGCTCAGGCTTTGTTAAAGCTGTCCTGCCACAGCACGAAATAAGGTTAGAAGAACAGGACTGCCTCACACTTAGTTAATCCACTGTTTCATGTAAAATGTTATGTCCATTGAAAAGCAACTATGTTGCAAATTAGTCTGAAAAACATGCCTATCTGCTGGTAGCAGAGACAGCAACTGAAGATAGAGTCACTCTTTAAAACTGAGCTCAAGCTGAGTCTGTTCAGCTGTTGTTTGGTATTTAAGCAGATGTCAGCAAGTTTTTTGGAAATATAAACTGAATTGCAGATGGTGAAGGTCAGGAGGTTAAAAAGTGCCTGGACTATGTAAAGATGTACTTCTGAGAACAAATGTATTTGGTTGGAAATAATTATTTTTCAAATTCTGAATTCAAACAAATCAAAGGATGCTTTTTGGCAGCTGGCATGCCAGCCTATTGCATCAGTGTCTTTCATTCAGGCGCTCTTCTGTGCCCAGCTAAACTGGCAGATAAATTCTTTGTCAGTGAGAGATCCTTGTAGTTATTGGTTTTGAATGGCCAGCATTACATTTCATTATAAGCTGTAGTATGTTGTATTTGCTTGTAACAAGTTCAAAGCTTTGTTGTGCTGTGATTTTTTTTTCTGTTTTCCCCTAAATATTAATATATATCATGTGAGTGAATGGAGCAGGATGTTGTGTAGCATGTTAGAATAGCTTAAAAGAGTATTTGATTAGTGGGGTAGGCAGAGTACATGTCAAAACTTTATTCATGGTGTGGTTGCCCATCTCCAGGTTTGTGCCTAGAAAGAGAAGGATTGCTTTAAAGGAAGACTGATGCTGTTTCAAATCCAGAAAAGCTATTCACCTTCCTTCAGTTAATACTTCTATCATGGAACTGTGGGCACTTCATGCTAAGTGGTACCTCATTTCACGTAGGATAACTGTGGGTCTGGTTTGTTTGAATTCATGGCTAGGTTTAAAAAGTCTCTGAGGTCTTTCAGTCGTATTGCAGTTTGCCTAAATCGGGGCGGGGGGGTGGTATTTAAATTTTTTTGGTGAACTTTGTTTGGAAACAAAATAAGGTGATGTTGAAGAAGCTTAAAGGGAGCATTTAATTGACGTTTTCTAACAATTTGATGGTGGCCTGCAGGGTTATGTCTAGAAATGCCTGCCACAAATGCTAGCGAGCACACAGAGATAGGCATTTGGGATGGAAAGCGCTGTTGCTGGTGAGGGGCCCAGGTGCTTCTTGAACTGGAAACAGCACTGCATGTTTAATAGACTTCAGCTGGACTTTCACTCCATGGATTTGTCCAGTCCTTTTGTGAACCTGCATGAAGGTTTACCATCTGCAGTGACATGTTGCTTGAGGAAGCAGCTCTTGGTCTTGAAGCAGCACCTCAGTAATGTTGTTTGATGACCTTTAGTTTTCCTATGGAAGAAATAATGAATGATTGCATGCAGCTGATGCTCTCTGTTCCATTAATCATTTATACATCTCTTTCTTTGATTTCAGTTGTCTTTTTTTTCCCAGATCCAGCCCAGTAAAATTTGATCACCCTTGCAGCCCCTTTTGGATGTTTGTATTCCCGAACACAAAACAGCCAACCCTCAGTTCTGGACTAGTTTGGTTCTATGTAAGCATGGTGTTTAAAGTCTAGTCCCTTAACAAGGCATCTAGAGTTTGTCAGAAAGCTAAAGCCTGTATCCTAATAATTCAAGTATTTAGACAGCAAAGTGTCTATGTAGCTTTTGGCTAAACTGTAAATAAAGTCGGTGGTTCATAAGTGCATTCAGGTTTTTTAATGAGTCCTTTCTCATTTTATTTTTTTAAATGAGCTTAACGAAAGACTTCACTGCCTGACTTGGGTTATATTGCCAAAAATTCTTTCCAGGGAATTAGCTGGTGTTTAATGCTGCACAGATATCTTAGAAATATGCCATAGAGAGTAATGCTGTGCTAGCCAGGGAGAGAAATCTGTGGCCAAACAGGTCTGGTTTCTAGTTTTCTTTTTAGTCACAGGACCTGAATCCAAAAAGGAGAACAGTTGATTTACAGTCTAGTGCCTCAGTTAGCAAATAGACTAGACTTATTTCCAGATTTGGAGGATGTTTCTGGTTCTTTATAGAAAACCATAATGAACTAAAGTGATGTCCTGACCAGCCATTGACTGCATTACTGATTGCTTTTTCAGAAAATAGCTTTAAAAATGTCTCTGGAGCAAACTGATCCTTTGATGAGGGATGCGGAGCAGATTCTGAAATGTGTTAACCTCCTTCACTTCAGGCTTCTCTACTGGGAGGGAGTTTGGCCCACTGAGAAAATGGAAAAGAGAACAGTTGATGCAACTTAGCTTTGTAGGTGCAGATGGATTGTATTATTTGTAACTTTTTTTTCAGTGTACAGAGCCCCAAAAGCTATTCAACATCGCAAATGAACTGCTCCATACAGAAGAAGCGTATGTTAAAAGACTCCATCTGTTGGACCAGGTAATTTGATTTTTAATAAACCCGTCTTTCTTTTCTGTGAGCAGCTATGATGTCTCCTGTTCATCCCCTAACCTATAGCCCAATAGCGTGAAAACACTGTTTATAGGTGGGAGATAGAGTTTTCTTGCCAGGCTGCATGCCATGGGTCCCAGAGGTGAGCTTTTGGCAGGAGGGTTCCCTGAGCTGGAACCCAAGGATTAGAATGTTGGAAAGAGGAATGGGAAAGCAGCAGCCCAAGATACAGACAGACACAATCAGCATTTGCTTCCTCCCTGAGCATACGTGGAGAGGAAATCACAGGGACACTGAAGGCACCAAGAAATGATGAAATCTGTGATTGCTCTGTAATGTGCAAGAGGTTTGAGTTTTACTAAAATCAGGCCACATGGGTCAGCCCCGAGCTCACAGTGAATTATTTTTTTTACCCACTATGTTTCGTAATTGTTGTCCATCATGTTTACACGTGGAGATAAAGTAAAAATGGTGTGATAAGTCTGAACTTTCTTGCAGATTAACACTGAAGTGAGTCTATACAGTTCAGGCATTTCCATAATTATCTCAAAGAAAAAAAAAACATGAATATGCAGGAAAGAAGTAAAAATGAGGATGAGTCATATTGCTAATTAAGTGCTTTTTAAAAACAAGGAGGGGGGGGAAAAGACAATTGTCAGCTTGCTAGAAATCTTGTTAGAAGCTGTAACTTGCAGAGGCCTCTACCCTCTGACTCGAGGACCTCTATGAAGACTTTCCAATGTTTGCTTTGGATGAGCAGAGACTGTTTCAAGACCTTAGAAATCTAGGGTGTGACTTTCCCTTTTGTTCGGTACAGTGTAACTTTTCCCACAGAGAAACCAAATAATCACATGGTTTATTTTGCTTCACATAAATAGGAGTAAGTGCTCTTGAGGGGCTGGTTATTCTTTGCAACTTGCACTCCCAAATACGAGATGTCTGATCTTCTCAGTAGTTTCAATCTTTTTTGACATACCCCTCAGATTTTTCTAATTTATTACTTTGGCCCATAGTCATAAATCTAACCCTAACTGACAGTGGACTTACATTTTGGGAACCTCCTGAAAGACCCCAAGGACTGGCTACAGGAAGTCAAAAATTGTAGCTCAGTTCTAAGGCAGTCAGTTTTATAATACTGCAATCTAAAGCCAGCACGTCTAGGATTTTTTTTTTTGTAAATATATGTTGGTACTGTCTTATTGTCTTATGCAGGTTTTTTGTACTAAGTTGTCAGAAGCAGGTATTTCATCTGAAGTGATAACGGGCATCTTTTCAAATATTTCTTCCATCTATTGTTTCCATGGACAATTTCTTCTTCCTGAGCTCAAAACAAGAATTACACAAGAATGGTGGGTAACTATCATTACAATTATTTTAAAAATACGTTTTCAAGAAACTGTAGCAACCCTAAGGCCTAGTCTAATTCCAAATTTTTCATTGTTTAATACAGTAATTCACTTGTTATTTCATACATTAGTATGGAGTCTCTTAAGCATTTCTGACTACAGGAATAGACTTCAGTACTCAAAATTTCCAGAGTATATTGTGAGAATTTTTTCAGTCCAAAGTATTGCCAGAGCAATTTTCCTTACTGTATTTCCACTCCTGTTATTGCAGTACTATGAAATTGCAGTACTAGGAAGGAAGGAAATTGCTTATTTTGGCCACATAGATGAAGTATTTTGGCCCCACTGTGAAGTGTTACAGAAACACAGTTACTTCTCAAAGAAGGAAAATGCATCATCATGTCATAGTCTAGACTTTGCATGTCATGTTGGAGACTTCATGAGAAACATTCATTTTATATTTTCTTTAATGAATTTTTTTATGGTTATATAAAATGTAATTTAATGTTAAAATTAGCATTATAGCAGCCAACAAATGTAAAATCTGGACAGATAAGATAGATTACTTCCTATCTATAAATCTGCTTATGTCTGTTATGCAAACACTTCTGTTGTTGAGCACCACAGCGTTGCACAAGTTTTTACCCTAGAATTTGTTGGCCTGTACTAGGAGTTAAATATTATTGGCTACAGTGTAAATGTACTTTCTTTAAGAAAATAAGTGTAGTTTTGGGGGCTTTGTTTTGTTCTGTTTTGTTTTCAGTAAGTAATAAAGGTCAAATACCAATTAAAATTCAGCAACTGTAATGAGTTGTAGATAAGGCAGAAATGCTGCGATAGGTAGAAAGGTTAATTGTAAGGCAGATCTAGGAAACTTGATTTGAGATGACACACTGGCCGCAAAGAGTATCCTGCACTGAAAAGCGCAGATAGTGCTGACACTGCACCTTTCCAAGTACCCTAAATGCCAAAGACAAGAGCAGAGTTCATGCCTCTCTTGGCTAAGTTTAGTCTTCACATAGTTCATCAATGACCAGAAGGAATAAATGAGTCTCAGCACCTTTGCACCTGACTTACATTTTCAGGGACAGCTGTAATAAAAGGGGAGGAAGACTGGAGAGTCTGGAAGTCAGAAGAGGGCAGAAGCTTATTAAATGGCTAAAGAGGGTCTAGTGCAGTCAGACTGCAAGTCACGAGTTCAGCGGGAGAGAAAAGCTGTGGGGAAAATGGCTGGCTCTCTGCCTGGCCATGAATTTGGAGGAGACAAAGATGTGTGGCTACCGCCTCTCCCGGCCGGGGGGGTCTCTAGGCAAATGTGTGTCTGACCCCCTGGGACTACCCAGCTGAGCTGAGTGATCCCTTTGCACTAAAATGTCTTCAGATGTTTGGCTGTGGTGGAAAAGATGATTTCTAAAAAGTAAGAGTTTCCCATGAGATTTTGTGCTGGACAGCAGAGATATATAGATGTTTCTTTAACAACGCATAGTCAGTTTGAATCTGATCTTCACTTAAGAGAGTGAGAGTGGAGGCAGAAATAATAGCCTTTGGTCTTCTAGATTAATGTATAAGGTTTTATCTAGGGTACCATATAGATTACTTTAAACTAAAGTTAGCCTGAAATATCTTGATTGCTTAAGTGTGTAAGTGCTTGTGCATGTGGGAGACAACTGTGAAAGTCTTACAGTTCCGTTTTCTCCCTGAAGATGGTATTGAATTCCAGAGATTTCAGTACTTGCCTGTCTCTTTCCTATAGGAACATAAACCCACGGCTAGGAGATATCCTACAGAAACTTGCTCCTTTTCTGAAGATGTATGGAGAATATGTAAAGAACTTCGACAGGGCAATGGACATGGTGAACACATGTATGCAGAGGTCCTCTCCATTCAAAGATGTTGTTCAGAACATACAGGTATGTTGTTAATTGGCATCATGTGGCTTGGAGATGCTAATTTATTTGTGTGAGTTTATTTTTTTTTCCAGTGTGTGACACACACTGTATAGCTACAAGATAATACTGCTCTAACACTAAACATACACAATTGTAGTGGCAGTCCTTTCTTCTCTTTTGCTGTGACAGATTTTTCACATAGGTAGCTTTTTCTCCACTCACATATTTAAGGGGAGTATCAGAAGTCACAGTATGAAGCTTTGCCATCGGCCAGCAGTTCGGACTGCAAACATGTCCATTTATAAACGTCTTGTTTTCTCTTCATAGAATCACAGAATCATTTAGCTTGGAAAAGAGCTTTAAGATCATCGAGTCAAACCATCAACCATGCGCACTAAACCATGTCCTGAAGTGCGTTTCTAAATGCTTTTTAATACCTCCAGGGATGGTGACTGAACCACTTCCCTGGGCAGCCTGTTGGCAATGCTTTGACAACCCTTTCGGTGAAGAAATTTTTCCTAATATCCATTCTAAACCTCCCCTGGCACAACTTGAGGCCATTTCCTCTTGTCCTATCACTTGTTACTTGGGAGAAGAGACAGACCCTCACCTCGTTACAGCTTCCTTTCAGGTAGTTGTAGAGACCAATAGGGTCTCCCCTCAGCCTCCTTTTCTCCAAACTAAACAACCCCAGTTCCCTCAGCCACTCCTCCTAAGACTTCTGCTCCAGGCCCCTCACCAGCTTCACTGCCCTTCTCTGGACGCACTCCATCACCTCAATGTCTTTCCTGTAGTGAGGGGCCCAAAACTGAACACAGTACTCAGGGTGCGGCTTCACCAATGCCAAGTACAGGGGGATGATCACTTCCCTGCTCCTGCTGGCCACACTATTTCTGATACAGGCCAGGATGCCGTTGGCCTTCTTGGCCACCTGGGCACACCGCTGGCTCATATACATCCGCCTGTTGACCAACACCCTCAGGTCCTTTTCTGCTGGGCAGCTTTCCAGCCGCTCTTCCCCAAGCCTGTAGCATTGCACGGGGTTGTTGTGACCCAAGTGCAGGACCCGGCACTGAGCCTTGTTGAACTTCATACAATTGGCCTCGGCCCGTCAATCCAGCCTGTCCAGATCCCTCTGTAGAGCCTTCCTACCCTTGAGAAGATCAACCCTCCCTCCCAACTTGGTGTCATCCGCAAACTTACTGAGGGTGCACTCAATCCCCTCATCCAGATCATTGATAAAGATACTAAAGAGAACTAGTCCCAGTACTGAGCCCAGGGGAACACCACGTGTGACCTGCCGGCAACTGGATTTAACTCCATTCACCACAAC